>CAKAOJ020000632.1:0-103905 GCA_916701645.2 Sebastolobus alascanus | reverse complement strand
AGGAAGTTACCACTTTAATGTGTAAGACTGAGTAACGTTGACGTCATCTCTGTTTAACCCCAAAAACAACGCCCGAAGGTAGAAAGCAGAAAACGGTGAGGGGTCCGCGGGGATACGACCTGCCAGCCTCACCAGTGTTTCCTCTATATGCCAGCAGCATGCACCGCTGATAAAATACGACCGCCGCTGCTGAATGTTTTATATGAGAGGAGAGGAGAGGGCTCCGTCTGATCTCTTTAGAGACTAACATTATATTATTTTGTGCTACAGACGCTTCATATCCAGGTCAATTCACACACCTGTGAGTAAAGCATATAAACAAGAATCTTTACACTTACCTGATGTCAGCACAACGATTATAACAACAAGTACCAGGTAGATGTCAACAATGAAGCATCAATGCTGATCACTGATTCAGGATTATCATTCGCTGAAGGGAAAACAGTCCTTCAACTTCACCTGAGTGTCACACAGTAACGTTACAGACAGCAAACTATAGGGATATTAATCAACAGGGAATATTTGGAGCTTGGGCAGCGAACGTGACCGCCGTAACCGGAGCAGCGCTTAAACTCTCGGTTAGTAGGCAGCACGGACTCGTGTCATTAAAGCAGCACATTTCATCTGTCGTCAGAGGCTTCCTCCACACGTTTTTATATCTAACAAAATGTGTCATGAGTAAATACTTCAAATTAAAAAGAGATTTACAAAAACACCATAAAACAGTCAATAAGTACATCATTTAAAAATACATGAAATTATGAATGAATTCATGAATAAATAATGGAATTTAAAATTTTATTTGAAAATGCAGTTTAAAAAGAGAAATAAATAACTGGATTCACAAATTGAATTAAGAATACAGGTTTTAATCAGGCATTTAAAAGGGCAACTTCTTTTCTCATTAGCATTAGCTTTTCCTTAATGTTTTTACTAAATGTGTTAGCTATTGGATTTGCTGACTGATTTAGCTTCTCCATTTAGCCTCTGCATTTAGCTTTTCCATGACACTCACGGTCCTCCACGAATTAAACAAGCTGAATCAATGCAAATTAGCCACATGGGATGTAGCGGGCTCTCTGATTGGCTGTCAGCTGGCATCTCTTTCAATGGCGCTGGGTCTTATGCAGACTCACCATGAGACTCACACAGAAGTGGGAAGGAGAGGAATGGATGCAGATCTCTCTCTGAATCCCTCACAGAGAGATAACAAGACGTTTTGGTGCGTCTTTGAAAACTCTCCATCACAGTATCATGGCTACGGCCATCCACAGTATTGCAGAGCCGCGGTCAGTCGCGTTCTCTCAACGTTTCCTTTGTACGGTAAAGCGTGTGGGCTCCGTCAGACTGATGGTGCATTCAGGTGCACCACATAATCTCTGAAAACTCGAAAGGCCTCAAAGGTTATTTAAAACTTGAACGTTTCTTCTTTTTCCCTTTGTTGAAATACATTCAACATTCATTATGTTCTTGTTCTTCTCAATACAGCACTTTTAATGATGATATCCTAAAATCATAACAATATTATGAGAAAACCCAAGATTCATTCAAGACAGCATGAAAGCCATGACAGGAGTATCTGGGGACCTGTTGTACATGACACAAGAGCAACACACAAGGCGAACTCTCTGATTCTGTACTTAGCTGGTTTTGGGATGACCTGGTATTGACTTGTCTATTTGGCTTATTAAAGACTTGTTAATTCTGGTTAGGCCTCTGCCTTGTGTGTTGCGCTTGTGTCTTTACTATAAACACTGCATGTACAACAGAGGCCTGTACTACGAAGCAGGATTTGGCGTTATCGAGGTAACTTTAGGGTTAACCCTGGGTTTTCAGTCCTACGAAGGCAGATCACTTCTTACCGGGGTAGATCACCATGGTAACTTACGCTGAACGGCTAACCTGCTCCGGAGCAGGTTATGTTCCAGATAAGAGATCAACTCGAATAAAAACACCGCCTATTGACCAATCAGAGCTCAGTGCGCTGATCGTATGGTAATATTACACAAATAAGAAGAAGTTTAAGTCATAATCCAGGCTAAAAACAACACAGTTTAAACTGAAAAATGCAGGAAGGACAGATGGATTTATGCTGCGGGTGTTTACCGCTTTGAATATATTTTTATATTTATTTTTTACTTGCTCTTGAGTCCGTTTCACACCGCAGGAAACGGAGACGCACCTGACAGAAGGTTTAAATAGTTATACACGCCTTTTGTTTAATAATGGGTATAATGACGTGTAACCGTCCATCCAGCCATCAATATAATTTCTTATTGCTATTTATAACTCGACGACTTTATCCGACTTTTGAGTGTTCCGTTAAATTACTAAATCTGTTAATTGACGCATTCACACATCGGGAGTTTTTTTATTTTTCCAGCTGTCCTTCCTGTATTTGGCCGCTTCAACTGTGTTACTTTTAGTCTGGATTAAGTGTTTAACTTCTTCGTATTTGTCTAATATAGTTTACTCTTCCTTTGTAAAATGTGCCGCTCTGTCTGTCTGTCTGCTGACAGTAGACTTGTCCATGTTAGTGATTGGTCAGATGCTGCAAACACCGCCCCGTTCACGTGAACGCGCTCATAACCAGATAGAGAAACCCTGGGTTGACTTACCGAGTTGATAACCACCTTCGTAGGACAGTTTAGCTGGAACTCGTTTGTTAGGGTTGGTTAAGCCAGATAACGAGAAGATACCCTGGGTATGTTGAACTCGCTTCGTAGTACAGGCCTCAGGTCCCCAGGTACTCCTGTCATGACTTTCATGTTGAATTACTGCTGATTTATTTCAAATATTTAGATGGTAAATTGATATCAAATGCACATTCAATTCTACATATTCCAAAATTATGAGAAAACTCAAGATTCAGGAAATAAGCTTTGAATGAATCCTCTGAATGAATCTTAATGAATCAGACATTTACCTCCAGCTGACATTAGGACTATTAGGACATACTATCTCATGTGATGTGAGACAGGAGATATGAGCTGGAGCTTTCTCAGGGACTCTGTGAAAAATACAGAAGTTAACATATTACAGGATCATTTGTTTAGTTAGCAACACCAAAAACACCAAGCTAATGTTGCATCTAATAATTTTACTTACCCATGTCTAAAGTTAACCTAACGTTATTGTAACATCAATACAATTTGATTGCATTTAACTTGTGTAACGTTAGCTGCTAGTTAACTTCCATAATACGTTAGCACACCTAAAGTAACTTAAGATGGCGTTGAATAAATAAAGTTAATCTCAATATTGCTCAGAGTCAACGTTTCTGTTCCAAAACCCAAGACAGCCAACAGTTTAATTGTTTGCAACATTAGACACCTGTTGTACATTGTGTCATGTACGACATCCATTCCTCTCCTTCCCACTTCAGTGTGAGTCTCATGGTGAGTCTGCATAAGACCCAGCGCCATTGAAAGAGATGCCAGCTGACAGCCAATCAGAGAGCCCGCTACATCCCATGTGGCTAATTTGCATTGATTCAGCTTGTTTAATTCGTGGAGGACCGTGAGGGTCATGGAAAAGCTAAATGAGTCAGCAAATTCAATAGCTAATACATTTAGTAAAAACATTAACGAAAAAGCTAATGCTAATGAGCAAAGAAGTTGCCCTTTTAAATGTTTGATTAAAACCTGTATTCTTAATTCACTTTGTGAATCCAGTTATTTATTTATTTTTTTAAACTGCATTTTCAAACACAATTTTAAATTCCATAATTTATTCATGAATTAATTAATGTATTTTTAAATAATGTACTTATTGACTGTTTTATTGTGTTTTTGTAAATCTTTTTAAGTTGAAGTATTTATTGATGAAGTAATATTTCATTTGTAAATTCTTTTCATAATTCATCTTTTTATTAACCATTAAAATGTGAAATAATTAAATACTTCGTAATTTTGTCCATTTATTCGTGGATTAATAAATGAATTTGTTGACACATTTATTGATACCTATGTTTATTGTATAATTAGTTATTAATCAATTAAATGCTCTATTACTATTTACGTGACTCTTGTGGTCCTCCATAGTTCACTACCTGCTCAGGTACTCTGTTCACTACCTGCTCAGGTGTTCTGTTCACTACCTGCTCAGGTACTCTGTTCACTACCTGCTCAGGTACTCTGCTCACTACCTGCTCAGGTGTTCTGTTCACTACCTGCTCAGGTACTCTGCTCACTACCTGCTCAGGTACTCTGTTCACTACCTGCTCAGGTACTCTGCTCACTACCTGCTCAGATACTCTGTTCACTACCTGCTCAGGTACTCTGTTCACTTCCTGCTCAGATACTCTGTTCACTACCTGCTCAGATACTCTGTTCACTACCTGCTCAGGTACTCTGTTCACTACCTGCTCAGGTACTCTGCTCACTACCTGCTCAGATACTCTGCTCACTACCTGCTCAGATACTCTGTTCACTACCTGCTCAGATACTCTGTTCACTTCCTGCTCAGATACTCTGCTCACTACCTGCTCAGGTACTCTGCTCACTACCTGCTCAGGTACTCTGCTCACTACCTGCTCAGATACTCTGTTCACTACCTGCTCAGATACTCTGTTCACTTCCTGCTCAGATACTCTGCTCACTACCTGCTCAGGTACTCTGCTCACTACCTGCTCAGGTACTCTGCTCACTACCTGCTCAGGTACTCTGTTCACTACCTGCTCAGGTACTCTGTTCACTACCTGCTCAGGTACTCTGTAAACTACCTGCTCAGGTACTCTGTTCACTACCTGCTCAGATACTCTGTTCACTACCTGCTCAGGTACTCTGTACACTACCTGCTCAGGTTTTCTGTTCACTACCTGCTCAGGTACTCTGTTCACTACCTGCTCAGGTACTCTGCTCACTACCTGCTCAGATACTCTGTTCACTACCTGCTCAGGTACTCTGCTCACTACCTGCTCAGATACTCTGTTCACTACCTGGTCAGGTTTTCTGTTCACTACCTGCTCAGATACTCTGTTCACTACCTGCTCAGGTACTCTGTTCACTAACTGCTCAGATACTCTGTTCACTACCTGCTCAGATACTCTGTTCACTACCTGCTCAGATACTCTGTTCACTACCTGCTCAGGTACTCTGTTCACTACCTGCTCAGGTACTCTGTTCACTACCTGCTCAGGTACTCTGTTCACTACCTGCTCAGGTACTCTGTTCACTACCTGCTCAGGAACTCTGTTCACTACCTGCTCAGGTACTCTGTTCACTACCTGCTCAGGAACTCTGTTCACTACCTGCTCAGGTACTCTGTTCACTACCTGCTCAGGTACTCTGTTCACTACCTGCTCAGATACTCTGTTCACTACCTGCTCAGGTACTCTGTTCACTACCTGCTCAGGTTTTCTGTTCACTACCTGCTCAGGTACTCTGTTCACTACCTGCTCAGGTACTCTGTTCACTACCTGCTCAGGTTTTCTGTTCACTACCTGCTCAGATACTCTGTTCACTACCTGCTCAGGTACTCTGTTCACTACCTGCTCAGGTACTCTGTTCACTACCTGCTCAGGTACTCTGTTCACTACCTGCTCAGGTACTCTGTTCACTAACTGCTCAGATACTCTGTTCACTAACTGCTCAGGTACTCTGTTCACTACCTGCTCAGGTACTCTGTTCACTACCTGCTCAGGTACTCTGTTCACTACCTGCTCATGTGTTCTGTTCACTACCTGCTCAGGTACTCTGTACACTACCTGCTCAGGTACTCTGTTCACTACCTGCTCAGGTTTTCTGTTCACTACCTGCTCAGGTACTCTGTTCACTACCTGCTCAGGTACTCTGTTCACTACCTGCTCAGGTACTCTGTTCACTACCTGCTCAGGTACTCTGTACACTACCTGCTCAGGTACTCTGCTCACTACCTGCTCAGGTACTCTGCACACTACCTGCTCAGGTACTCTGCACACTACCTGCTCAGGTACTCTGTTCACTACCTGCTCAGGTACTCTATACACTACCTGCTCAGGTACTCTGTTCACTACCTGCTCAGGTACTCTGTTCACTACCTTCTCAGGTACTCTGTTCACTACCTTCTCAGGTACTCTGTTCACTACCTGCTCAGGTACTCTATACACTACCTGCTCATTTACTCTGTTCACTACCTTCTCAGGTACTCTGTTCACTACCTTCTCAGGTACTCTGTTCACTACCTGCTCAGGTACTCTGTTCACTACCTGCTCAGATACTCTGTTCACTACCTGCTCAGGTACTCTGTTCACTACCTTCTCAGGTGTTCTGTTCACTACCTTCTCAGGTGTTCTGTTCACTACCTGCTCAGGTACTCTGTTCACTACCTTCTCAGGTACTCTGTTCACTACCTGCTCAGGTACTCTATACACTACCTGCTCATTTACTCTGTTCACTACCTGCTCATTTACTCTGTTCACTACCTTCTCAGGTACTCTGTTCACTACCTGCTCAGGTACTCTGTTCACTTCCTGCTCAGATACTCTGTTCACTACCTGCTCAGGTACTCTGTTCACTACCTGCTCAGGTACTCTGTTCACTACCTGAACATAGTGGAGTATTTAGCAGCTACAGAGACAGATATTTCCCTCGGTAGTTGGTAGAGACCAAAAACAGCTAAAAAAGAGAAAATAGCAGAAATCAGAATCAGGTTTACAAATACAAGGAATTTGCATTATTGTTTTTGGTGCATAACAATAAACATAGTAAGAGAAATAAAAGCAAGCACTGTACTGGTTAAGTCAAGACACAACTATAGAATAGAAAAAATACAATAAGGACAAATAAAAGACTTACAATATTTGTAATATATCTGTTTAAAAATTAAAGAGCTGAAAAGTTTTGTTTATGAATAGGGATTCCAAGCAAAAATACTATTCGAAATTCACTGGGAATTATTAAATTATTATTCGAATAAACAACGCTATGCTACGCTGCTCCAACAGCTGATCTACCTGCTGCAACGAGGGGCGCGCCGCCGCTTGCAAGCGGGCACGACGTCGGAGTGCGATCGTGGCGGTGCGGGGGGTCTGCCCGGGGAGGGTGTTCCGGTGCCAACGGGCCTGCCACGCCATTCGGAAGCTTAAACCAAGTGCGGCGCGGCGGCCTCGCTCTGGTCGCCAGCACGGGTTTGTGGAAGCGGCCCACACACATACACACCCCTGCGCTGACAGAAACGAGCCCAACTGAACGTGCCCCGGTTCACTGGTAGTAACGTTACTACCAGGCAACGGTTGATACAAGGGAAATATATATTTTTTAAGATGTGACGAATAGTCGCATAAACTATTTGATTTTTTTTTTATAAATAACGACTATTCGAAAAATCAAAAATCATAACCCATCCCTATTTATGAATGAGCAGGGTTAACAACAACACTCAATCTTACATATCCCATAATGCAACTCCATAATGGGGATGTCGACTGATAATTAAGAAATGTCAAGGGGGCGTCTGTGGTGATCAATCAAATGTCTACAGAGGGACACGGCCCTGCAGTTGGTTGTCACAGGTGGTAGTGCATTAGTCAGACTGGAACATTGTGGGTTATGTTCCACTGACATGCTGTAAATGTTCTTTATGGTTCTAGATAGGTCGCTCCACCATGGCATCTCACTGACTCTCTCTTTCTCTCTCTCTCTCTGTCTGTGGACTGATTAATCAGAGAGTTCACACTGGAGAGAAACTACACAGCTGTGATGAATGTGGGAAAACATTCACTTCGGGGAGGAACCTGAAAGTCCACCAACGCATCCACACTGGAGAGAAACCCTATAGCTGTGACCAATGTGGGAAAACTTTTTCTTGGGATAGTTCCCTTAAAATCCACCAACATATTCACACTGGAGAGAAACCGTACTGCTGTGACCAATGTGGGAAAACTTTTTCTCAGGAGAGTTCCCTCAAAACCCACCAACGCATTCACACTGGAGAGAAACCGTACTGGTGTGACCAATGTGGGAAAACCTTTGCTAGGGATAATTCCCTTAAAAGACACCAACGTATTCACACTGGAGAGAAACCGCACTGGTGTGACCAATGCGGTAAAACTTTTTCTCTTGTTAGTAACCTTAAAACCCACCAACGCATTCACACTGGAGAGAAACCATACTGGTGTCATCTATGTGGTAAAACTTTTGCTCAGGGTAGTACCTTTAAAGCCCACCAACGTATTCACACTGGAGAGAAACCGTACTGGTGTGACCAATGTGGTAAAACGTTTGCTCAGGGTAGTTCCCTTAAATCTCACCAACGCATTCACACTGCAGCGTTGTGAACATTTTTCAGAGCCCAGCTAGCTGTCTCCTCCTGCCTCCTCCCCATGCCCTGATAGCTATGTTGTTATATTCTCAACTTCTCTCCACATTGAAGGCTGACCAACATGAAATTCATGTTCTAAACAGCATGTATGTTTTCGTGGCTGTGACTACATACTTGGACCACCATAAATTTCCCATCGGGACTCCGTTATGAGGCTGAACTGTCAGAACATCTGGAAGAGTCTTCCAATCACAAGGAGGGAGAACCAACCACAAACCTTTAAATAATCTTAAAGGTAAATTCTGGTTTATTTCAACGTGACGTATTTCCCATAAATGTAACCGCTGTGACTCTATGGGTCACGCTAACTTTACACACACCATCTCTGTTATAGACATACAGAGAAACAAGGACTAGTGCAGAACATTGATATCAGGGACAGCTGCTCGAGACTCCTACAACTTTCTAAATTAACTGACGCGGTCAGATTAAGCTCACAGAGGAGAAACAACCACAAGACTTAGTACCCATCCTGACCATTTGAGCTGTTTATTGAATTATGGGTTAAAGGCCCTGACATCTGGTTCTTCCCAAAGACTCAGAGAAGCAGTGAAGAGCAACCAGTAAGACACAATGAACTGATGATGAGAATCAGAATGAAACTAATTCTGCCATTAGTATGTACATTAGTTAATATGCTATGTTTAACTAATCATCTGAAAACAACTGTGAGGAGACTAAATGAAACTGACATTTAATGCAAATTAGCGTGTACTTTAATTGAAATGCTGAGCTAACATATGTTTTAATAACAGAAAGTTTGTTTAAATGTACATGTTTGGGACAAGGAGGAAAATGAAATTATTGGGATCTGCAGAGAGATGCACAGTCGGTCTCTAATCCCTCCCCCTGTTCATCTGTGGACCCTTCATTTGTTAGATTAGACATTCCTGTTAGAGGTCAAATCCACATCTGTGACACTGAACTAGTTTAGTTTATCTATGTCAGTTATTTTCATTTTATATAATTCAAATATTCATGCTAATAAACAAACAAGTTTGTGAAACAATAACAAATAAAACCCAAAAAACTTACACTGACTAAAGGTTGTAGATCAAAACCTTCCCTTTATATTAATCACTGGATTAGATCTTGCCAGCCTACAGACATGTTATTTCTATATATGCGTATTATAGGTCCCCGGAGATCTTAAACAGAAATTTGGGTGCACAGTAATGCCTCTGTTCATCCTATATTTTGAATATATGTTTTTAATCTACTTAAATTGTATTACACCTTTTAACATTGTTTGTGAACCATACACAAATTGACCCCTTTTTACTGTTGCATGTGTTTTATGTCGTCTAAGTTGAATTCTAACTGTCATGTTGGTAACTTGTATCTCCCTGATGCCCAGTCTCACAGACATGTCTGCTTCATGGGAGCGACCCCTTCCCTTTTGCCTCTTGCTCTCACCTCGACAGATCTGTGCCACATGTTGAGATCAATCATATCCATTCATTTACTGTGTAATTAGTGCACATATACTGTATATCTACATATATAGGCCTGTCTGTTGTACTGTTTGTATACCTAAATGTTATGATAACAAGGTTTATCTGTGTTATGTAATTGGTTAATTCATTTTAATTAAATCGATCAGGTTTTATTCAGTGGTTTATATCATACAGGTGTTTGGTACCGTTCTGCAGCAGATGAAGTCCAGATGTCAAATAGGGAAAAAATAATTATGTGAAGCGAATTAATTTGTATCAATCCTGCAAAATGAGTTTAACTGAAAAAATCAATATAGTTTATTACATGGGAGGAGTAATATGTAATGTTCATTGTTGTATTCACTGTATTTCTTCATTCATTTTTTTTTTATCATTCTGTTCCTTTTTCCTTTTGTTTTATCATTGATTCACTTATTTTCTGTTAGTAGTTTAGTCATGTAGTTAGTTAAATAAACATTTCAGTTATAAAGAACTTGGTTATATGATGTGTGTGTATATAAAACAACTCCAGTCACTGTAAACTATGTCCAAGAACTTCGTAGCATCCCTGAGATTATGAGATTCAGTTGATTCATATTAAATTCTGAGGTTTTCCCTGTTTTTCCTAAATTGGGTGACGTCCTAAATTTAATAATTTAATTGAATATAAGGTTGCATTCTGGTATTAAAACTAATTGTGTATGACAGCTGAAGCTGAGTGCCATCACTCTCTTTCACCTTTTGCAACAATTCAGGGGTTTATGATTCATAATTTTGAGTTATTAATTATAGATACATATTTTGATATTAATTAATATTTGATTATTAATCTGCTCCATGCAATAAGGCTACACGCCCCAGCCATAGATATGGTCAAAAGCACCAAAAGAGAGTATGTGAGTCTTGAGTTGAGAATGATTATTACAGATGTGTTCCCATTATTGTTTTTATCTGCGTCAGTTGATTCGGTTCCATGAAGCAAATTCAACATAGTTCAAGCTCAGTTACTATGGCAACTGATGCTTGGAAATTAACCTGGTCCAGGGCAGGCTAACTGTCAGGCTAAGAGTTCCTGTAACACTGACCCGACGGGAAAGCGATGATTTTATCTCTGATGTCGTATTATTTGACTTTCTTAATGCGGCAGTAGGCAGAATGATTTTGCATCATTGGGAAAAAATTCCATAATAACCTTTCAGCATATTATATTCAAGTGCTCTGAGAGAAAACTAGACTTCTGCACCCCCTCATAGCTCTATTTTCAGGTTTTACCAAATCTAGCTTTGACCAATCACAGGTCATTTCAGAGAGAGAGAGCGTTCCCATTGGCTGTTCATTCAATGGAGGCAGCTGTCAATCACTTGCAAAATCTGATCAAACGGTCAGACTAGGCAGTGCTGCTCAAATATGAATTAATATTCTGTTACTGTAATGCCTATTTCTCTCCTCAAATGTTTCCAGAAACATTGTTATGTACTGTTTAGTTGTAAAATGAGAAAGTTTGCTCCGGCTGGTGGGCGGTGCTTGGTATTTCATCTGATCTCAACATGGTGGCCGGGTCACAGACTTTCTCATTTTACAGCTAAACAGTACAGTAACTCTGTGTTCTAACTGGATACAAGCGTCCGACTATCGCGCCGCATCGCGTAGCTTCGGACGCTGTCTGTCCACACTGAATGTGTTAAATATGCACTTCTGTTCTACGTCATGTAAACAAACCACGTATATATCAGCTGTGTGCTCCATATCAGACCGGAGACGTAACCACTTAAAAGATGGGTTAGTAGTACTTGCTATGTATGTTTGTTGCCTACTTTTTAAACAGTAAACACACGTTTTATATTGTGATATTTACTGGAAATGACATACAATATAGCCCGCCATGCATCTTGCCCGTAACCAGGATGCGACAACAACACAGACCCACACCCTCCAATATACAGACCCTTGCTCCAACCTGTCCCTCACAGCACTCCAGGTGAGGAATCAGCTCAGAAAAATGAAAGCAAGGAAGGCTGCGGGTCCGGACGGCATCAGCTCCAGCCTCCTGAAGTCCTGCGCAGACCAGCTGTGCGGGATTGTTGAACACATGTTGAACCTGAGCCTGAGGCTGGGGAGAGTACCACAGCTGTGGAAGACATCCTGCGTGGTACCAGTGCCCAAGACTCCACAGTCAAAGGACCTCAGCAGCTACAGGCCGGTGGCACTAACATCCCACCTGATGACCCTGGAGCGGCTGGTCCTGACTCATCTCCACCCCCTGGTGAGCCCATCGATGGACCCACTACAGTTTGCCTACCAACCTGTCATCGGGGATGACGTCATCATCTTCCTCCAACTCTGAGCTCTCTCTCACCTGGAGAAGCCTGGGAGCACTGTGGGAATCATGTTCTTTGATTTCTCCAGTGCTTTCAATACGATACAGCCTGCGCTTCTGGGGGACAAGCTGGAGAACACAGGAGTGGACCTTCACCTCACATCCTGGATACTGGACTACCTCACCAACCGTCCACAGTATGTGAGGACACAGGACTGTGTGTCCGACATGGTCGTCTGCAGTACGGGGGCCCCACAGGGAACGGTCCTGGCGTCCTCTTCACCCTCTAGACTGCAGACTTCTCCCACAACTCACCTACCTGTCACCTGCAGAAGTTCTCTGACCATTCTGCAATCGTCGGTCTCATCACAGATGTGGATGACAGGGAGTACAGAGAACTGACTCAGGACTTTGTGGACCGGTACCGGCGGAACCGCCTCCAGCTCAACGTGGGGAAAACAAAAGAGCTGGTGGTGGATTTCTGCAGACTCACCCACTCCCCCCCCGACACCGGTGAACATCCAGGGAATGGACATTGAGATGGTGACATTTTACAAGTACCTGGATGTTCACCTGAACAATAAACTGGACTCGATTGACAACTCAACTGGACTTTACAGGAGAGGCCAGAGCAGACTCTATCTGCTCAGGAGACTGAGGTCTTTTGGAGTGCAGGGGGTCTCCTGAAGACCTTTTACGACACTGTGGTGGCATCAGCCATTTTTTATGGAGTGGTCTGCTGGGGCAGCGGCATCTCGACTTAAACAGGTGTCTTCACCTGTCCAGCTGTGTGGAGTTTTATATTCTCCCTGTGTCTGCGTGGGTTTTCTCCTGTTGCTCAGGTTTCCTCCCACAATATCCACTTTATCATCAATCAAATACAATCAGTTATATTTCTGTAAGGGTTTTCTCCTGAATGCTCAGGCAGGCTTCCCTTACAATCCAAAATCAAATAAACAATCAAACAAAAGTTCAATGTGTTTGTCAGTATAAATACATTATTGTATGATATTATGGTGGCTGTAGAAGCACTGGTATCTGTTTAAGTTATGATTTAACACTGAAGCTGATCAATAAAATGATCAATGTCACGTAATAAAAGATGTTCCAAATGGTATTTTAGGCGCCAGTGAACAACAAGAGCTGGTTCTGTAATAAACAATGATATTCTGCAGGAAAAACCATGTGACCTTCATCACTGACAGGCTCATGATTATTTTTAATATTAGCATTATTTACCGGTAATGTCATTTAATTATTAACAAACAGTCGTTTTTGGTTTATAAAGTATACTACTTTTTCTTAAGGGTATGAACTATAGTACAAGTGAATAGGTATACTGTTAATGAAAGTACACTTAAAAGTACTTTCAGTAAACTACTAGTTTAATAGTTTTTATACTGCAAGTAAAACTTGTAATAACGTGTAACCCACTTTTCAGTTTATGAAAGTACATTTTATATACTTTAACTTATTAGCCAATTTTTTATGTATTACTGTACATAAAGAGAATTGCTCCTTTTGCTATTTAACTTGATGTATTGTGATGATGAAAAAAAAAAAAGAAGTTTTTTCTTGTCTCCAAGGTGACCGGAGAATCCAAAAACATAGAAAGTCCTTCATGAATAGAAGTTACACAACATCTGTTTACAACTTTATTTGTATCAAAAAGTAAGCACGACTACAAGCCAAGTTGACCTTTCTGTAGGCCCATAAGGCAAGAATACTTCATTATACTTTTCTTAAGTATACCTCTATCAAAAGATTAAGTACAAGTAAAAGACAACTGCATAAAGATTTTATATCTATAATTATAATCTACATTTACACATATGTTTGATTGCTGCCACACATCCTGTGGGTGTTCAGCCATCAGGTGAACGATAGAGAGATAGATACTTTATTGATCCTGAAGGAAATTTAGGCATCCAGTAGTTTAAACAACACACATCCCAACACCAATACACCTTAAAAAGAGATAAAATCGAATAGAATAACGTATAATAAAATAAAAATAAGATAACATAAGTACAGCAGTGAAGTGACAGTGTGCCAATGGTAGTGCAAATAGTGCAAGACTACCAAATATAGTAGTGTATATTATAGTGTATGATACAGTAGTGTAATGTAATAGTATAATAGTAGTATAGTATGCATAGTTAAAGCAAGGGGTATAGAAAGACACCTACCAGTGTTGGTAAATCCAAGAAGCGTGGCTACTGTGAATGATGAAATGTTGTCTGCAGAAGGCCTCAGCCTTTTCATCAGGTGGATGAGCTGTCTGACGTCACTGCTGTCCCTTTCATCCTGCACAGAACTTGGTCCAACCTCTCTGCACCTCTTGTGTCTACTGTAACGCCGCTGACCTTCCTCTTGCTTCCGGCGGATATTGCGAAGTCTCAGCTCCAAAAACGCAGAGCGTGAGATTTAAGAGGGGAAAAGAAAATATTGAATCAAAATTAGTTTCATTTTTTTCAAAAACTGTGTTGTTGTGAAAAAAAATTATATAGTTTGAGTGATGCCATTCTCTGTTACATAAAGAGTGTAATATTGATTAACTGTCAGTTAACTGTCGATTTTTAAAATAGGTTGGAGGTGTGCGAAACTTCGTATAAATAGAGCCGGGGCAAGCGGTTTTTCAAACAAGCGACAAGTCGCTTTACCTGTCCCCTTACGCACGGAGCAGGTTAGGACATCTTCATTGGGAAAAACTGAAACAATCTGATGTCCACTTGTTAACATAGTTTTTTTCTTTTCTTTAAAAAGGACAAGAGAATCCCTTACAGTCAAATGTGTGATTAAAAAGCAACTGTTGATAAAAAAACATGTGCCCTGTATCAAACAAATGAGAATTTGTAAACTTTATCCCCCCTTTGCATTTCATACACTCAGTACACATATGTTATACATTCTTCAATAGTCCAATCTTGACAAGTGGGCATATTTGTTTAACCACTCTTAGTGATATAAACATGTCATGTTCATATACTTACAATCCATGCCTGTCCAGAACCAAGTCAGAGATGCAAACTCTGATGAGTTTCAGCCTGGTCTTCTCTGTAACAATGACTTCCACAGATTCCTGTTGCTCATGTCTCCCTTCGTGTAAACATAAAACAAAGACAAGTTAAGTAAAAATCTAATTAATTGTGATATTAACTTATTGCATTAATCTATCGAGGGTTTTACCCTTTTAGTGATGTCATCATGCATTCACAGGGAAGGAGAGATCAGAACAGATTAACCACAAACATTCAACATCAACACATTTGGAGATGCGTGGTTTTCACTGGACGGGAAGGGGATGAAAAGCTGTCATCTGTAAAGTAACAAAAGCTATCAGATAAATGTAGTGGAGTAAAAAGTACAATATTTCCCTGAGATGTAGTTGAGGAGAAGTAGGAAGTAGCAGGAAATGGAAATACTCAAGTAAAGTACCTTGAATTAAGTACAGTACTAAAGTAATAAATGTACTTAGTTACATTCCACCACTGAATATAATAACGTTGATTAATAAAATCCTATGTGTACCTGTTGTTTCCCTCCTGACCTTCAGGTGGCGACGTTCTTTCACTTTAAACTGAAAAACCAGACCGGAACTAGAGCAGGGTTCAGGAGAGATGGTGATTGGTTGGAGGCGGTTAGCAACACTGGGCTGTGACTGGACAGGAGATGGCAGAGGAAAGTGACAGATCAGGAAGCGAGTTAGACGCGATGGAATTAGGTGGCGGGAGTTATGGTGGAGAATGGGATATTGCTCGGAAAAAGAAACGTAAAAAGAATCCATATAATAAATCGGATGATAGTGATTATGTCGACAGAGAAGCCGTAACAGAGAGGAGGAGAGATGATTACAAGGCAATTGTTAAACTTGCGCAAGACTTTTGCTGAATGGAATCCGATACAACTTACTATATCCATATGTAAGGAAATCGGAGAGATAAAGAGTGCTAGAGTGTTGAGAAATGGATCACTACTGATTATGTGTAAGGACGGAGGACAACAATGGAGAGCAATAAGAATGAACAAAATAAATGGCAGGAAAGTGCAATGTTCCCTGGTGACAAAAAACTGGTCAGGGGAGTCGTCACAGGGATCCCAGTAAATCTACCAGTTGACGATGTTAAAGTAAACGTAACTAATGCAAAAGTTAGTGAGGTAAAACATATGAAAACAAACAGAAATGGGATTAAAAGTGACAGTCTCTCAGTTTTGATCACTTTTGAGGAGGAAAACTCCCGGAAAAGATCTACATTGGATATATGTGTTATGATCTCAGGCTGTATATTCCCCCACCACTAAGATGTTTCAAGTGTCAGATATTTGGACATGTGGCGGCTGTGTATAAAGGAAACCAAAGATGTGGAAGGTGTGGTGGAGAACACGAGTATGGCAAATGTGAAAAGGGAGCAAAGCTGAAATGCTGCAATTGCGGCGGAGAACATAGCTCAGTGTACGGTGGATGTGAGGTCAGTAAAAGAGCGGCAGAGGTGCGGCGAGTCAGGGTTTCTCAGGATATCGGCTATGCAGACGCAGCAAAGAAGGTTTCAGGAGGCATAAAGGTGACAAGGCAAAATAATACTGTGAATGAAGATGTTGGAAAATGTGAAGGATGTGATAAGTTGAAGGAGGAAACTCTGCTCTTGAGAAAGAACGATTTTGTGCTCTTTATGGCAGATATAATCAACTGCTCGGCACAGTCGAAAAGCCGCAACGAAAGAATACAAATAATTGTCAGATCAGCTGAGAAGTACCTTGAAGTGAATGGGTTACAATGGGAAACAGTTAGAGACACATTCTTAATGAAGATACACCATCCTCTCAAACATGGGCTGGATCATCTTAATGGTATTAATTCTACTTCAGTGGAATGCGAGAAGCTTCATCGCAAACGGACAAGAGTTTAAGAAGTATATTGATAATTTACGTGAGAAACCTAATGTAATCTGTATACAAGAGACATGGTTAAAACCACAGTTGGATTTTGTTGTAAAGGTATTTTCTGTAGTTAGGAAGAGATAGGGAATCTGGCAAAAGTGGAGGAGTTGCAACATTTATTCAGAATGAAATGAGTTATAAGATAATGCATGTAAACACTGATCATGAATCAATTGTGGTTAAGGTGTGGACTCACAGAGGTGATATAGATATAATTAACTTTTTTAATCCATATTGGAAATTATGTCAAGGTATATTAGAGGATGTTGGGGGATCATTACAAGACAATGTAATATGGTGTGGGGATTTTAATTCACATAATTCCCTGTGGGAGAGCAATAGCACAGATGCAAATGGTGTAGTTGTAGAAGAATTTATAGATGATCACTGCTTGGTGTGTATAAATAGTGGGGAAGGAACACGATATAATAGCACACAAAATACAGAAGCAGCACTTGACCTAAAATTTGTAAATAGTACCTTAGCAGGTGTTAGCACACGGGATGTGCTAAAGCATACTACAATGGGCAGAGATCATTATCCCGTAGTGACAAAAGTTGGTGTAAAGATTTATTATGATAAGGGGAAGAAAATTCCTAGATGGAAGTTGGAAAATGCTAACTGGGATGCTTACCAAGAGATAAGTGCAACGAGATGTGGGAAAATTCAAGAGGATTATGAAATGGATGTTAACATATTCAATGATGAACTAGTTAATGAAATAATTCAGTCTGCTGAGGAAACAATCCCTAAGAGTACAGGAACTAAACGTACCAAGAATGTACCCTGGTGGAATAGCAACTGTAGCAAAGCCATAAAAGCCAGAAATAAAGCATTTAGGAAACTCAAAAAACTACATACACAGGATTCTTTGATCCAGTATACAAGGGCACAGGCAATAGTAAGGAAAACAATAAGAAACCAAAAACGTACATTTTGGAGGCAATATTGCAGCAGTATTGGAAGAGAAGTACAGCTGTCAGATGTCTGGGGCATGATCAGGAGAATGGGTGGGATCATAAGAAGTTATAAGTTACCAGTGATGAATAGTGGGGACAAAATGGCTGTCAGCAACCTAGAAAAGACTGAACTTCTGGCACAAACGTTCAGGAAAATTCACAGCTCCGACAATCTAACAGATGAGGCCAGGCGTTGTAGAAACAGAGTTTTATTGGAGAACTCAAAAATATTACAGAAAAAGGAGATTTCAGAAGATCCAATAGATCTGCCCTTTAGTGTGTTTGAATTGAGAAGAGCAATTATTAGTGCTCGTCAGACCACACCTGGGAAAGATGGTGTATGCTATAAAATGTTAGCACAAATGACAGATAACACTCTGGCTATTGTATTAAGACCGTATAACAGAGTTTGGGAAACTGGCCAACTTCCTTCAGTGTGGAAACAAGCCGTAATAGTGCCTATTCTAAAACCAGGGAGAGACCCCTCAGATCCATCTAGTTACAGACCTATAGCCCTAACTTCTCATCTATGCAAAATTATGGAACGAATGGTCACAGAGAGATTAACGTATTTCCTGGAAAGTAAAGCTCTTTTTTCTCCACATCAAAGTGGGTTCCGTAGGGGACGCAATACTATGGACTTTGTCTTATGCTTAGAGTCAGACATCAGGAAAGCACAGACCAACAAGGAAGTAGTAATAGCTGTCTTCTTTGATGTAGAAAAAGCTTATGATATTCTCTGGAAAGAAGGGTTACTCATTAAGTTGAACTCATTGGGAATTGGTGGTAGAGTATATAATTGGGTGAAGGACTTTTTATTCGATAGGAAAATACAGGTAAGAGTAGATGCAGAATATTCAAAAATATATGCAGTGGGTAATGGAACTCCACAAGGTAGTGTCTGCAGTCCGTTACTATTCAATATAATGATCAATGATATATTTTCTCAGGTTGAGCAAAACATAGGAAAGTCTATGTACGCGGATGACGGAGCTCTTTGGATAAGAGGCCGCAATGTATCATTTGTCAATAAGAAAATGCAAGCTGCAATAGCTGAGGTGGAGAAATGGGCAAATAAATGGGGATTCAAGTTTTCAGTAGCAAAAACACAAGTTATTTGTTTCTCAAGACGGCGTAAAATCGCACCCATTTCCCTAAAACTGTATGATCAACCTCTGGAGCAAGTCAAAGCTGTTAGATTTCTTGGGATTTGGTTTGATGAAAAGCTCACATGGAACATTCATTTAGATAAAATCAAGAGCAAATATAAAAAAGTCATCAATATACTTCGTTGTTTGACAGGACAGGAGTGGGGAGCAAGTAGAGCATCTTTACAAAATATATACTGGGCACTCATGAGATCTGTCCTTGACTATGGATGTGTAGCTTACATGTCAGCAGCAGAACCAAACCTCAGGAAATTAGATGTACTACAAGCTCAGGCTTTGAGAATCATTAGTGGGTCATTCAGAACATCTCCGGTATCAGCAATGCAAGTGGAAATGGGAGAAATGCCCCTAAGGATCAGAAGAGTAGAATGAATGCTGGCATACTGGGTTAATCTCAAGGGGCATTATGAAACTCATCCTACCAAAAGTCTTTTGACAGACTGCTGGGAAAATAATGAAACTAATTTCATAAGTTTTGGGTGAGTAGGTGATGCAAAGGCAGAAAACATAGGGTTATGTCAATTCCAGTACTGCTCTACAGTTTCAGTTTCTTCCATTCCTCCCTGGTTATTCCCGTTACCAAATGTAGACCTCAATATACAGCAGGAATTGAAGGAGAAGTCAAAGCAAATTCCAGCATGGCGCATAGTCCAGAACTATTTTGATCAGCACTTCTCAGACTGTGTTCTTATTTACAGACGGCTCCAAAGATCCTGAGACAGGTTGTGCAGGTGCAGCAGTTTATATCCCGGTGAGTGAAACCTACATCAGAAAAAGAGTATCAGATCATGTGTCAGTATATACCACAGAATTATTGGCAATATTATTGGCCCTGCAGTGGATTGAGGAGAGGGAAATAAACAAAACCGTTATTGCATCTGACAGTTTCTCAGCACTCACAAGCATAGGATCTGGTAGATCATCAGTTAGTACAGATATCATCAATGAAATATTCCTCATAATGTATAGGATGGAAATGAAAGGCACAGTTACACGATTTCTCTGGGTTCCTGCTCATGTTGGTGTGGAGGGAAATGAACAGGTAGATATTCTGGCTAAACAAACACTCAGAATTAAGAACATAGATGTACAAGTCCCATTAAGTAAAGCTGAGGCTAAATCATTCATCAGGACATATGTACAAACAGTATGGCAGGAGTACTGGGATGATCAGGAAACTGGAAGGCATCTGTACAATATACAAAAACATGTGGGGGCAGGGAGAAAGGTGGGCTGGAAAAGAAGGGAAGAAAATATAATTACTCAACTGAGAATAGGACATACACGCCTTAACCACACATTATGTAGAATAGGAAAGCACCCAACTGGGAAATGCATACACTGTAACCAACCAGAAACTGTTGAACATGTACTGAAACACTGCAGGAATTACATTATCCAGAGGAATCACCTTTTACAGTCACTAAGGAAGGAAAAACACCAGGACTTTTCTTTGTCAGGTCTCTTGGGGAATACAGCAGCTAACATATATTGTGAAATTATGATTTTTTTTTAAGAGAAACTGATTTAGTTAAACGAATCTAGTTTTCCTCATTATTTTTTTATTTTTATTTATTTTTTTTTTAATATTTTTTTCTGCACAATCTCCTGTTCCACACTCCAGTCCAGATAGTGATGCACCTCTGAGATGGTTTGCCAACCGCCAATAAACACCAAAGAAGAAGAAGAAGAAGAAGGAAGTACTTGTAACCGGAAGTGTGGTTGTCTCGTTGTGATCTCGGGCTGGCGGCGGGATAGTTGTTGCGTTAGCTGCGAGCATATTTGTCCGTTTTGAGGCGGCAGAGCTCCAGGTGAACCCGCACACACTCAGGTAAACACTTTAATAATGTTTCTTTGACCCGGAAATCAAAGCGAATATAGCGTTAGCACGCTGGGCTAGCTCCGATGCTAACCAGCTAATTAGCCGCTGTTAGCTTCGGCCTGCTGCTGTGTGGCTAACTGCTAGCGTTAGCCTTAGCTCACTTTAATGTGTGCTCGTGTTATCTGATTGAACTTCCAGTTCCTTTGTGTTTTAGTCCAGTTTGAGAGGAGTTTCACAGCTTTTCTCAGTCGCTTTGGTTCGTTTCTAGAATCATCCTCAACATCTGTAAAACAGGAAGTGCGTTTCTCCAAACAGTTGGTCCAAACCTGTACCTGTGAACTGTCTCTTTAACCAGATCACACACATTTAGGCTTTTCTATGTGATCTTTGATCGTTTCCGTGGAAACCAGAGCATCCCTTAGAGAAGAGCTGCAGCTGTTTTCACGCTAACATGGACCATGTTATCAGCACTACGTGGATGGGAGTAAAACCAGAGGAGACAGCAGTACCTGAATATCTCCGTGTGCTTTGATTTGTAGTGAGTCCAGGACAACAGAGTCCAGCAGTCAGAGTGGAGACCTGCTGGATCTCAGAGACCAGGACCAGGAGCCCGTTTCAGAAAGCAGCTTTAACAAACTCTGAGATGGAAAAGTTTTCGGTTCCAGAACAGCTGATCAGAGTTTGTTCGATCAAATGTGAGGATGAAAACAGCCATCACCAATGGAGCTCTGATACTGCGATTCACCATGGCAACAGGTAAATAAGAGGCAGAGCCTCCATCTGAATCCAGTCCACGTAGAGATATTAATGCATGTATATGCTGACTGTGCACATTTATCTCATCTAAAAGTGTCAATAACACAATAAAGTTTAATTCAGTGTTGTCCATGAATTCATCTTTTAGCAGACTGACATTTCCTTAATGGATGATAAAGTGGTGAATGTGACTGTGTATTAGACTGTAGCCTACATTACATTTAAATAGATTTATTCAGCTTTAATATGACGGGACAAAACACAGGAGCAGCAACTGAAGATGAAAAATATCAAATCTCTCCATCAGAGACAGAGAGACATGACTGTAAGCTCACAGTGTGATCCAGTAATAATGTGTTTGGTGATTTAAAGGTTCAATAGAGTAGATTTTAAATAGTAGACATCTATTTGGATCTCGGCTCAACAGCATTCAGTGACTTTATTTCAGCTACTTCAACAAATGGAGTCAATTTAAACCCAGTCAGTGAAATGCTGTTAAAACCCATTCAGACTATATGCAGCCTATTTAAAAAAGTCTCTTTCTAACTCCATTCTGCAGCTGCACCACCATCCTGCTCACTCAGAAATATTAACAGATAATCTACAATATTAGAGGAATTGTGTTCCATCAGTGGGACCAGTCACATCATGAGTGATAGAGATCATTATTCATTGATCCTACGTGTCTGAGCTTAATACTGATCTTTACTGTTTAAACTGAGATTACACATTATGAGCAATAAACATTTTAGTGGAACTGCTCTAACAGACTGACAGCTGTCTGTGTTCAGAGTCACAGTGTTATAAAGAAGGACATGCAGAGGTTTTATTCTGAGCTGAGGGCCACTTGATGCTGTGTGATATTTGAATGTTCAAAGAAATGACTGACCGCACATAAAAGAGTAACTTTAGACAGTCCAGAGTAACAAACTAATATCTGACACACAGTAAACCTTCGATACGGACTGAATGAATGAGGAAATAAAACACTAATCACAATTTCTGAAACAGAGACCAGGACCAGGACCAGGAGCACTACAAGAGCGACATGGAGGAGGACCAGCAGAACCCGGACCAGCGGAGCAACAAGGTCCCCAGAAGACCAGCAGCAGGCTCGTCCTCTGATACCAGCGATGTTCAGGTCAGTGTTCATGACTTCATGGCTTCATAACGACACTAAAGACACGAGGAAGAGTCAAGAACTGAATAAATGACTGTTTAACCCTCTGAGGTCTAAGCTATTTTTCTTTTGATATTTGTGGTCCGCCTGGTCTCCTTTTGTAATAATTAAGATAGAATCTCAACACTGTAACCTTTTTTTGATGGGAAGGTACTTTGTTGCCTTGGCCTGGTCTGTTTCTGGAAGTGGTCTTGGCTACCATCCCCCTGGTTCTGTTGACTACCCTGCTGGAGAGGTGGTCGGCGCCGATGGGGTGTTGCCTTAGTATTCACCCTAGTGTGAGGCTCTTCGTTGCCTTCAAGCGCTAGATGGTGCTTTCTGAGGTCTGAATCACCAGGACTCTGGCGTTGTCCTCGTACCTCCGAGCAGGGCGCGCATATGTCTCCCATGTCATCTTTTTTTTCTTCATTCATTCAACCTTTATTTAATTCTCGAGGAATCATTGAGGGCATGGCCTCATTTTCAATGATGTCGAAACAACAATAAAATAAATAAAAATACACACAGGAACCAAATTAACGAATTACAAGAATCATTCAGCCAGACAACAATAGAACAATGTTAAAAACAGTCACAGTCAAGAGCGGAGTAGATTGTGATCATGGATTTAAAATCACCTAGAGGTACAACTGTGATTAATTTTAATGTGTTTTATTACACGGCTATGTTGAATACTTGATTCTGATTGGTCAATCACGGCGTTCTACGGTCTGTAATTTCTTTATAACAGACCGTTGCTATGTATAGCAGACCGTTGCTATGTATAGCAGACCATTGCTATGTACAGTATAGCAAACCGTTGCTATGTGTAGCAGACCGTTGCTATGTATAACAGACCGTTGCTATGGGCGCAGCTCTGATGCCGGACTCTGGCGGACCGTTTTTGTGGGAAAATATTGATTTCTTCAGTAAGTAGCCGTGTAATAAGCGGGATAATGTACAGCTAGCGGGTCATTGTTGTGAAAGAATCCCCTTCAGGGCGATGAGAGACCCCGACACGGAAAGCAGTTTACCCCAAATTAAGTGTTTGCACGCGGGACTTCAAGCTTTAGCTGATCACTTGAACGAGTTGAATAATGACTATAGGACCAATTTAAGGACGTGATGTATGATGGCAAGTTGCCATTAAGGGCTTTATAAATAAATAAATACCAATGCCTATCACGTCTTACTGTTAGAGACGCCCACCCAACCTTTTCATACAAGATGCAATGATGAGTAGAATAACTGTCAGCAGTAATAAATCTGAGGGTGGAGTGATGAACTGAATCTAAGGGTTTGAGATTGGAGGCAGAGCCGTGTCTATAGATAACGTCACCACAATCCAAGACAGACAAGAAAACGGCCTCAATTATTCGCTTCCTACAGAATAGGAAAATTAGCTCTGTTCCTGGACAAATATCCAAATTTTTGTCATCAAATAATTCAGGTCATTAACAAAAGATACACCTTTAGTCAGTGGAGCATCTTGTTTTTTCCCCTCCCTACCCATCATAGCATTGAGTCCATTCCAGGCTTCACTGGCATTCCCGGAACAGAGCTGACCCTCTACCTTCTCTTTATATTATATCCTATCTTCTTTAAAATTGATCTTAGTTCCTTTCTTTTTAGCTTAACTTGGTCAAGATCCCCATTAATAAAAGCAGTTATCCTCTCCTTAATACACTGTCACATTTCTGCAGAAGTCTCTGTTTTGTTATTAGGGTACACTCTAATAGTTTTCTTTGTATGTGACATTAGCCTCACAAAGTTTCATGTATTCAGTTATAGTTTCTGTTAGTCCATCAGTGTCACTACAGCAATCGAAAAACCGTCTGTGTCTTCAATGCAATCCTGCAGCGTCTCCTCACTCCTTGCATCCCACAGCTGAATGTCCTCAATAATAGGTTTCTCTCGCTTTACTTAAGCTCTGTATTTTGGGAGCAGGTGGATAACAATGTGATCTGACTTCCCCAGTGGCGCACGACACAGCGCTCTATAAGCATCTGGTATGTTGCCAAAACACAGATCAAGTATTCTTGTGTGTCTCATCAGACAATCAATGTACTGATGGAGCGTGGGAAGGTCATGGGCTAAATCACAGTTGTTAAAGTCCCAGAGAATGAACACTGGCTGATCTGGTGAGCATTAGAGTGCAGCGTTATAGCTTTCAGCTATCCTACCTGCAGCCCCTTGGTGTTTTGGTCCAGATAAATACGTCAGGATAATTGTGATTTGCCCAAACTCCCGTGGCAGATAAACGACGGACACTGTTGCTTCTGGCTTTAGCCATGTCTCCGTTAGGCTGATGAGATTACACAGTTTGAAGTCTGTTTCGTGGGTCAGTCTCGCTGTTAATTCAAATACATTTTGTTATTAAGAGATCGCATATTTGATGGTAGGGAGAGGACATTTGGAGCCGCGTCTTCTCAATCTCTCGCGTACACCCCCTCTGGAACCCCTTTTTGCTTTCCTCTGCCATTTGTGTCTCAAGATCTCTGTACAGTCCTTGGGAATGTGGTGTTTAAAACTCCACATTAGAGCTTGAAGCATCAACAGCTGATCTCTGGTGTGGGTAAGTAAAGTGGCGTCATGTCCGCTGGTTGAGACACCACTCATCGAAAGTAGTAGCAGCGTGATGCAAATCGCAGTCCAAACATTGTGAAGTTCTATATTCGAAATCTGATTGCTTTGTTACTCTCAAGGGCTTAGACACATTGCCACGAAGAATCGGCAGCGAGCCAGTAAATAGCGAAGCGGTCCATTTCATTACTTTGTTTTCATGTAATAAATATACAAATGTCAATTAGACAGTAATCTGCATGAGAAATGTGTGTGCGTCTGTGTGTATATATACAGTATATTTGGGCTGTCAAAGTTAACACGTTAATAACACGTTCATGCAAAATTGTTTTAACGCTACTAATTTCTTTAACGCATTAACACAATCAAACTTTCGGAGGTTGTTGCGGCTCAGTTTTAAAGCTAGAGTGAAGATACTCTAGATCATATGAAACTAGAAAACCGAAGGAATCCATTGGTACCAACCATGTCATACTAGCTGGTCATGAAGGAGGTTAAATAACGCTGTTGAAAACTTTCTTCCGGGGGAGCACCACACCACAGTCTCTCAAAATCCTGTGGGAAACACTGTATGACGTCATCCAAGGCTGCCCCCCCCCCAGTTCAAAACTCGTTCTGGCGCTGCTGCCCCTGCTATACGGTATTAGACTATTATTTTTATTAGTAATAGTAATTACTAGTGGTTAATAAACTTGTGACAACGCTGGTGTTACTGATTACGCCGGGCATTTTACAAGAAAAGATGACGGTCAATATGTGTAGCGCGCTTACTTTGATCTTTACCAGTGGTGGCGGTGTATCTGGCCCGACCACCGTTTAACACCAGTAACACCGACTACCGCGACAAGCCTACTTGAGAGGGTCGCTCTTCCATGAGATCCAGCATTCTGTCCATAAGTTCAGATGGTTCGCTGTCGTCGAGGTCTTTTAGAGAGAAAGGCGTCCGGCCCGTTCAACGTCAGAAAGTTCAAAGGATTTTAACAGGTGAGCCTCGAGCGTTTAATTTTTATCCTCCGCCGGAGGGTTTTTGAGGGAACTCGCCACTCTGGTGCTGTTGAACTCCTTAAGGCCGACACCACATAATAGTATTTTGTGGTATCCACGGTGATCTCCCGTCGTCTCCCGAAGCACTTCCGTCTGGGAGAACCAGGCCGAGGCAGACGATTCACAGAACTCAGGGAGCTTGATGGAGACCGCATTAGTTGTCATGTTCGTGAAGACATGTCTCTCGAGGCGTCCAGCAGACAAACGTCGGGGTCACCAGTGTAGAAGTTGCAGGAAAGTAGACGAACAACTTCTATCTTTGACTACAAAACTCTCAGCTAACACTAAAAAAACAAGCCGTTAAAGGTGTTACTCAGTTCACTACCATGGAATTTCACTGACTCTCTCTCTCTGTATGTTTGTCTGTTGCTATAGAAACGGAGAGGAAGAGGAGGACTCAAACGTCACAGCTGTCAGCACTGTGACAAATCCTTCACAACATCTGGATGTTTAAAGAGTCATGAGAGAGTTCACACTGGAGACAAACCGCACAGCTGTGACCAATGTGGGGCAGCTTTCACCACTAAAGGTGACCTAGAAAGGCATCAACGTATTCACACTGCAGAGAAACCGTACAGCTGTGATCAATGTGGGAAAATGTTTTCTCAGGGTAGTCACCTTAAAACCCATCAACGCATTCACACTGGAGAGAAACCGTACTGGTGTGACACATGTGGTAAAACTTTTTCTCGGGGTAGTCACCTTAAATCCCACCAACGCATTCACACCGGAGAGAAACCGTACTGGTGTGACCAATGTGGTAAAACTTTTTCTCGGGGTACTTCCCTTAAATCCCACAAAAACATTCACACTGGAGAGAAACCGTACTGCTGTGATCAATGTGGTACAACTTTTTCTGATGGTGGTTCCCTTAAAAAACACCAACGTATTCACACTGGAGAGAAACCGTACTGGTGTGACCAATGTGGTAAAACTTTTTCTCAGGATGAGCACCTTAAATCCCACCAACGCATTCACACTGGAGAGAAACCATACTGGTGTGACCAATGTGGTAAAATGTTTTCTGATGGTAGTTCCTTTAAAAAACACCAACGTATTCACACTGGAGAGAAACCGTTCGGGTGTGACCAATGTGGTAAAACTTTTACTCAGGGTAGTCACCTTAAATCCCACCAGCGCATTCACACTGCATCGTTGTGAACATGTTTCAGAGCCCAGCTAGCTGTCTCCTCCTGCCTCCTCCCCCTGCCCTGATAGCTGTGTTGTTATATTCTCAGCTTCTCTCCACATTGAAGTCTGACCAACAGTAACTTTATGTTTTAAACAGCATGTATGTTATTGTGGCTATGACTACATACTGGCCTTTATTCCTGTAATGCATTTTTTCTTTACCATCCAATAATCTGCTGAGTATTTTCTTGATTAATTGTTGTGTTAAGACCAGAAACTGTTGACTGTAGTCGACCTCCTGGGTCTGTGCCCCGTAGACCCGTTCAATAATCCATCCTCGAGTCGACAGCTGGAGAAAGATCAAGGAGGACATTCACATCCGACACAAGAGACCATCTTTGAACAGAGACAGGGATTACCACCCCCCCCCCCCGAATACAACCACCTATTATCATGTGACTGTGCTGGACTAGCGTCATGTGATGACAACTGAGGAAGTTTAAGTGCTGAGTAAAGATGGCGCCAGCTGAGTTGAAGACATGTCAGCTCCACTTTGAAATGTTTCAGCTGAAATGAATAATGCATCTTTTTCCTTGAAGAATGAACACAGAGAAAAAGCAGGAGCTCATCCAGGTGCTTGTCATCTCCCGTCTGGACTACTGCAGCTCCCTCTTTGCTGGAGCTCCTCCAATCAGACCTCTGCAGCTAACCCAGAATGCTGCTGCCCGCCTGCTATTAAACCTTCCCAAGTTGTCCCACACCGCTCCTCTTCTCCGTTCACTAAACTGCCTCCCTGTTGTTGCGTCTGGAGGTGTTAGGTGAACCTCTGATATAATCACATATTATTTGTAGGAAATGTCGCCGCATGTTTCGAATGCAGACAGTAGAACCTTCCAGATACAAGACCAGCTCTTCCTTCAACCACCAGGAATTCTGGCCAACAAGACATCATGGATTTACAACATCCTGCGGACAGCAACCATCGAGATGAGAAGATCCCTTTTCTCCTACATCTCTACATCGTCTCTTTATGCAACAGTGGAAAGTTACTGTCTACTCTGTCTAATGTGTGCTCTTTGTCTCACGTAGTGGGAAAGTACTGAGTGTTGACTTTCACAGGGACACTGTGTAAAAACAACTCCTTATCTGTGTAAAACAATTCCTTTTCCCACACCTCCCTGTTGTAGTTTTCTATATAATCATATTGTAACTTTCTCCTGGAGCGCACTCTTCTGCAGACTCGGTGTGACTCTGTATAACCAGTGCCTCTTCTTGCAAGAATAAAATACAACAAAGACATTTCATCTGTTCAAGATCGTTATTTCAACATTCATCAGGACTCATCTAGGGAAATTGACAGAATTTCCATTACAAACTTGGCGTTGTCGGCAGGATTCCATGGAAGATAGTCCTGAGACGACGGGAGACCGGTGACTGATCTTCCAGGGGAAACCTCCTGCCTGTACCTTAACAAGTTAAGAGACGACAGGACCGATCCCCGGCGGCTCTGGATCATCTCTACTGGAATTCAAAAGGACCTGATTGAGTCCAACAAATCAACTATTAACCGGGTGAGACGTTGAAATTATGATTTCTTTTAATCATTGATAATAACGATATTGAAAGACAGTTTATACAAAACCAGTATGATATAAACAATGAAATAGAATGTGGAAATTTAGGTTTCTTGAGTTTCATAATAATTTCCACTTGTCTAGTAATAACTGGGTTGTGTGTTGAAGAAATTTCCTGACGTGATTTGAAATCCTTTGGCATCTTTTGTCCTCCATAAAGAAAGGGATAATAACGGAGAACTGGAAAATAGAAATTGATGTTCAAAATTAAATTAGTTTTGAACATTGTAGTTTCTTGACCTAAGAAGTATTTGTGTTAGGTGGACATTGTTCATACACAGTGCTGAAAAGGAAAACATATTTTGAAGCATATGTTTGAAGCAATTGTTGAAGTCTGTTGAGTCAGGGAAGAGGAAGAAAAGGGGAAAGGGGCCGCGCCTAAAGCGAGGTTCATTGTCCGCCTTACAGCTTTATCTTGGTTAAGCTATAGTAACCTAGACCTCACGAGGGACGCCCCGTGTTGTAAAGTGACGTGTACACGTACCTGAAATTCAAGGATGGGTTCAGGTAAGAGTAAAACTCAGGATTTTCCACCTGAGGGAGGATGTATCGATGTCATGAGATTCAAATACGGAGAGGAAAGCATAGAATGTGTTTCTACATGGATTAAAGATTATGGGTTTCCTCCTGGAGGCTCATTCAGCGTAAATCAATTGGGGAAGCTAGAGAACAGATTAACCGAAGTAGAGAAGAAGATGAGGGACAGAAAGAAGGTAAAGGTGAAAGATTTAGAGGAAATAGAAAAACATAAAAGGTGTCTGAAAGCATGGAAGGGGGAAGCAGAACGTCGGGAAAGGAAGAGTAACAGCAAACAGATGCCTAAAGTAACTTCTAAAATTAAGTCAGATAAATCATCATTTCCCTGTTCTCCTCTGTTTAAGGTGGACACTGATCTGGACACCTATCCTCCTCCTTGCACCCCGAAAGAAGACAGTAAATCCAAGCTCAAAAAGAATAAAATCGACCTGTCTAAGAAAGCCACCGCCCCCATAGCAGGCCCCTCCAGCTCATCCGCCCAGGGAGGAAGCTCAACTTCCTCTGCAGGGGTGGATGGGACCTTCGGAGGAGAGCAGCACATGACAACGAGGTCTCAAACAAAGAAGGAGAGAGACAAAGACGTCCAGGCTGAGGCATCATCAGATGAAGAAGTGATTTCCAGCCTGCCAGAGGATACGCCTGAAATTGTCAATCTGCCAATGATACAAGTGGCAGGCCCAAAAGGCCCCTCCCTTGTTCACCGCCCATGGGCTGCCACAGACATTCAGAATGCACGTGATGACCTCCCTCCACTGTCAGCAGGAGGTTTAAAGTTGGCAGAACACCTCTACATTTTTTGTAAAGAATGGCAACCCACTGAAAATGAACTGAAAAGACTGCTCCTCAAACATCTGGGTGCTGCCAACTATGCCAAGATAAAAGACACATTTGGTAATAATGATATACGCCCGAAAGAGGCTGGAGATAATCCTTACCTCAGGCTACTGGAGGACCCTATCAAGAGATTGACAACAGCCTTCCCAGTGAAAGTCGACATGACTAAAATCACCACATGCAAACAGGGACAAAGTGAATCTGTTGAGGATTACTACACCAGACTCCATGGTGTCTTCACCCTCCACAGTGGATTTAGCGAGCCCATGGACTTGGGACTAAATTCCGGAATGTGGGAGACCCACCTGAGAAACGCCTTGGTAGCGGGTCTCAGACCAGATATGGGTGAAAAGGTCAAGCAAAGTTGCGTTGATTGGGAAAACTCTAGACTGGCTGATGTGATGACCTGCCCGCCATGTTGAAAAAAAATTGCACTGCAGCCAAAAACAACAAGGATCACGCTGAACTCCACATGGCTCAGCTCCAGGCTGTGGAACAGCAGTCTTCACAGCAGCCATGGCGCAGAGGACGTGGAGGACGTGGAACGTGGAGGACGTGGAGGACGTGGTCGTGGCAGAGGGGGTCCAAGACGCCCTCCATTGGATAGAGACCAGTGTTGCTTCTGCGGAAGATTTGGACACTGGGCTTTTCAGTGCCCACAAAATCAACATGCGGGAGGCGGAGGTGCTGCAGGTGGTCGCCAGCAGATAGCAGACTGACATCCGGACTCCGGGCTGGGGGAGGGGATGGAGTGTACGGAGAAGGAAACCCACTCAACCACAGCAACTGAACAGGGAAGTGTGACATGCACACATACGCACACATATGCTGTAAGCAATGAAGAAGATGCTTTGCCTACTAACCTTGGTTTCGCTCAGATAATTCAGGATAGCATTGAATTCCTAGAAGGAAGACCAGCCAGGGCATCTCTTGTAGAAACATATGCCAAATACAATCATGAAGCCTATAAGAACATGCTTTTGGTTGATGTTGTGATCAATGGTACCGCATTAAGTTTCCCAGTGGACTCCGGAGCAACAAATTCAGTGGTAATGTCAAAATGCTTGCCCACGGCAAAAACAAGTGGTAGATACACTTACTCCCAAGGGGCCTCAGGCCTCACAATTAAAGAACATTTTACCACTCCAACGATATGTCATTATTCCGATAAAGTGGGAGAAGTACAAGTAAAGCATGCTTTCCTTTTATCCCCATGCTGTCCCATTAACCTTATGGGTAGAGATGTGATGTGCACCGTAGGAATTAATCTCATTTCAACACCAGATGGGCTTAAGATAACAAGAACGCCCTTGGTAGAGGACTCCATGGTAAAATATAGTCCGCAAATTCCTCTTTATGTTTATCAATGGAGGATTCCTTTTCCTGTAGCTCAGGAAATGACATCCTTGGCACACAATTTGGCCCACCCGCAAGCAGATTTCATGTCCCCTGAACACCTACACTGCACTGCACATGTTTCACATGGACCTGACAGACCTTTTGAAGAAGTGTTCTTTAAAGACCTAAATGACACATTAAATACATGCGACATGTATGTTTCAACCTCACGTTGTGCTGTTTCTGTCTGCCTCTCCCCTGAACAGCTGTCTCTGTTTGAGGTAAAGAGTTCTTGTCCACATGTTTCACTCTCCAAAAGCAAAAATGACCAATGGCGCCACATGGGATGTTTTGTTGTGAAATGCAAGTCCCTAACTGACTGGACCTCCACTCCAGATTCTCCGGTCATGTACTCCCCCTCTGCCGACGTTTACAGGCATCCCTTTCGTTGCCATTTTCATGCTCTAAGGTCTGTTTATATTTTTGATGAGTTTGATTCCGACACCACTCCAACCTCCTCGTTTTTGTCACAAGTGCCAGCGCAAGTGTCTCCACTGCTGACTGAAGTCCCTGACAGCCTTTGGGCAAAACATAAATATGATGTGGGTCTCTTTAAAAAATGCTGCTCCTGTAGTCGTTACACCTAAAACTCATTACAGGCCCCTCGCAAAAACCAATATCCTCTGAAACAGGACGCCATTGATGGCATCACTCCAGTATTTAACTCCTTACTGGAGGCAGGTGTTATCGTTCCCTGTGGTGACTCACCTGTTCGAACACCTATTTTTCCTGTTAAGAAAATCAGGCCGCAGGGCCAGCCTACTGAATGGAGGTTCGTGCAGGATTTACAGGCTGTAAATAATGCTGTGCACGCTACAGCCCCCTATGTCCCTAATCCATACACCATCCTATCTCAGATTCCACAAAATTCCAAGTGGTTCTCTGTGGTTGACCTTTCCAATGCCTTTTTCAGCGTCCCTGTTCACAAAGATTTCCAATTTTGGTTTGCCTTCAATTTCAATGGGAAAGGCTATACCTTCACACGCTTATGTCAAGGTTACACTGAGTCTCCCTCCATTTACAATACAGCTCTGGCAGACAGCCTGGCTTCACTCTCCCTATCCTCAGGGACAGCCCTACTACAATATGTAGATGACATTTTAATCGCGGCCCCCACAAAAGAGCAGTGTGAAGGAGACACCATCAAACTCCTGAAACACTTGGCAGAGGAGGGACACAAGGCCTCCTTATAGAAACTCCAGTTCATTAAAGAACACGTGACCTTTTGTAGGTCATTCTGTTTCTGGTGAGGGTAAATCACTCTCTTCCAAGCGTATTGAGGCTGTCTACAACATTCCTAAACCGCAGACTAAGAAACAGTTGATGTCATTTATGGGCATGTGCTCGTATTGCAGGGTTTTCATACCTAATTTTGCTCAACTAGAAGTGCATTTGAGTGACATGATTCATGGCAAAAACCTTAAACCAGCAGACCCAGTTCAGTGGACAGAGGAGGCATTGCAGTCTTTTGTTGATTTAAAACTTGCACTACAACAAGCCCCGACTCTGGGCATTCCCGACCTTGACAAACCATTCACTCAAGCCGTCGATGAGTGTAATGGCTGCACGACGTCAGTACTCCTGCAACAACACTGTGACAAACTCAGACCTGTAGGCTACTTCTCAGCTAAACTCGACCCTGTAGCCAGAGGTCTCCCAAAATGCCTGCAAGCCGTCGCTGCCGCTGAAAAAGCTGTCAATACGTCACGTGACATTGTAGGTTATTCTCCTCTTACTATTCTGGTACCACATGCCGTTAGTCACATCCTGCTCGAGAAAAAAACCTCTCATCTATCTGCAGCCAGATACATGAGATATCACACAGTTTTGCTTGATCTACCACATGTGACTGTTAAGAGGTGCACCTCTCTAAACCCAGCTACTCTCCTTCTAGGTCCTGAGGATGGAGAACCTCAATGTTGTGATGCTGAACTCCAACAAATCTGCGACCCTCGTGTTAATCTCTCTGATGTTTCATTGACCAACCCTGATTTTGTTTTTTATGTTGATGGGTCTGCATCACGTGATCCAGACACAGGCCTATCCAAAGCCGGCTATGCTGTTGTTTCTGACCATGAAGTTATCCTCTCTGCTCCGCTCCCTTCTCACTACTCTGCACAAGCACTACACTGACAGCAGATATGCCTTTGGTGTTGTGCATGACTTTGGCACCCTTTGGAAACATAGAAACTTCCTCACCTCTGCTGGTAAACCCATCCAACACTCAGCTTTGGTCTCCAACCTGCTCCAGGCTATTCTTTTGCCTGCCAGCATTGCAGTGTGTAAATGTGCGGCACACACTCCTAAGAGTGACCCAATTTCTACTTGTAATGCCAGGGCGGACGCAGCTGCCAAAGCAGCTTCCTACCTGCCTTTACCCACACCCACGTGCGCTGCTCACTCACTGACTTCACTCACATCATCACTAACTGAGCTTCAGTCTCTTTCTGATACCTCTGAACGCACCCTATGGCGTAAATGTGGCTGTACATTTTCCAATGGTGTTTGGTGGGGCCCAGATGGTAAGCCATGCCTCCCTAAAGCTCTGTTCCCTCACTATGCCATGTTGTCTCATGGGTTAGACCATGTGTCAAAAGGGGGAATGTTATCTATGATAACTAATCATTGGTACACAAAAGAGTTTTCAGCATACGCTCAGAAACACTGTCAACACTGTATGATATATGCCACACATAACACAGGCAGACCTGTAGTTGTGACACAACAAGCAGCACACCAACCCCCAACACGACCATTTGAACATCTTATGATGGACTTCATTGAGTTGAGCCTAGCTGAAGGAAAGAAATACTGTTTGGTGATGGTGTATATGTGGTCTAAATGGGTTGAAGTCTTTCCTGCAAAACATCCAACAGCAGCTGTTGTGGCAAAAGCATTGGTGACAGAAATTATTCCAAGATGGGGATTGCCAGCAAAAAATTCTAGTGATAATGGCTCTCACTTTGTTAACACTGCCATCCAACAGGTTGGTGTGTTTTTGGGCATAGACATGAGAAATCACTGTGCTTATCATCCTGCCTCTGGGGGAGCTATTGAGCGTGAAAATCGGATCTTGAAGCAAAAACTGGCTAAGTGCTGTGAAGACACAAATCTTCCATGGCCCAAAGCTCTGCCTTTTGTCTTGATGTATATGAGAATGAGGAAACGAGCACGAACTGACCTAACACCCTATGAGTGTCTCTTTGCAGCTCCTCCTCACGTTGGAGTTGAACCACCAGGAGGTCCTCCCCCAGACACTGCTCTATGTGAAGATGCTATGCTAACATATTGCATTAACCTCTCTCGTACCCTCTCTGACATCAGGAGACAGATCACTGCTGCCTTACCTTTCCCTGCCAGCACGCCCCTGCATAAACTGCAGCCTGGCGATTATGTGGTGGTGAAGGACTTTAGGAGAAAACACTGGAAAGCTAAGAGGTGGCAGGGTCCATTCCAGGTGCTCCTAACTACCCACACTGCAGTCAAAGTAGCTGAGAGAGCCACGTGGATCCATGCCAGCCACTGCAAGCACGTTCCTCCTCCCAGTGAACCTCCTCAACCACCTGTCTTAGCGGAGAGAATAGACTCTGACAAGTAAGACACATATATATGACCATAATAAAGTCATATCTGTGATTAAAAAACACACTTACTCAGACACACCCCTGAGTAAGGTTGCGTTGATACAGCACAGGGAAGGTGTGAGCCAAGCGCACATACAACACATACTGATTTGTTCCTGAGATAACATTCTACAGACGACACCCATCTTCGTTGGACTACGATGGAACGCAGAAGCCATGAGGTTACCGCAGGTACATCTTGTTCAATCTTGTGTTTAATTTTTGGTGTTACATTAATCGAGATGATACTGATTCTGACGATTCTGACGATAACACCGTTGTGTAAATGATTTCTTTTCTTCTCCCCAGCTTGCTCTCATTCACAGTATTGATCTCAATACTTTCTATGATGTACTACTATGATGATATAATTTAAATCTCTGTGAATTATTATATCTGATGAAGTACTTGTACTGATACATCATATGTATATACTTTAATGTTGATCAATAGAATGATCAAAAGGGGGGAACTGTAATGGAAAATGACTATGTAGGTAACGATGTCTCTTTATGCAACAGTGGAAAGTTACTGTCTACTCTGTCTAATGTGTGCTCTTTGTCTCATGTAGTGGGAAAGTACTGAGTGTTGACTTTCACAGGGACACTGTGTAAAAACAACTCCTTATCTGTGTAAAACAATTCCTTTTCCCACAGCTCCCTGTTATAGTTTTCTATATAATCATATTGTAACTTTCTCCTTGAGCGCACTCTTCTGCAGACATGGTGTGACTCTGTATAACCAGTACCTCTTCTTGCAAGAATGAAATATTCAGATTCAGATTCAGATTCAGACAACTTTATCGATCCCAAGGGCAATTCGCTTCACAGCTTACCCCATCACAAACACACCCAGACAACATCCAGACAAACATCTGAAATGTTGTGTCAATCACATGTCAGTAAAACTGACAAACAGAGGTCGGTAAGGACAGCAGATAACTTAATACAAATATTATAAATAGCAATAGAATAGATAAAGAGAAAACAAATAGATAATAAATAAATAGATAGACGTTGTTAGATGATTATCATGTAAGGGAACTGTCAATAAGAGTCTCACATGAAATGACTCCTGTCAGAGTTTAATAACCTGATAGCAGAAGGAATAAAAGAGTTGGAGTAACGGTTAGTTCTCCTCAGAGGCGCCTGATAACGGCGGCCTGAAGGCATCAATGAGAACTCAGGAGACATAACATGAAGAGGTTGGCTGATAATATTCTCTTCTTTACCACCTGATTCTCCCAGAGGGAACACAAGTCTCTTTGTTTGACTTCAGTAATCTTAGAGCAAACCTTAACAATGCTATTCAGGCTGTTCTTGTCCTTAATGGTTAAACCACTGAACCAACAAATAAAAGAAAAGGTTAAAAGACTTTCGATAAAAGAACAATAAAAGTTACTTAAGATCCTCTCACTGACATTAAAAGAGTTCAGCTTCCTCAACAAGTAGATTCTCTGTTGACCTCGTTTGGCGATAGACTCTGTATTTATATGAAACTTAAGTTTACAATCAAACACAGTTCCAAGATATTTATACGACTCCACACCCTGAACATCTTCACCGTGTATGACGCTTGCATTGTTTTCAGTCTTGTGTCTGAAGTCTGATAATTTTTTGGAATGGAAGAGTTCCTGAAGATGGAGCTGCAGACATCCACAAGAGGCAACAGAAGACTTCAACATCAGACATGAGATACAGCAGTCTTAATGAAGCTTATGCGAAAGTTCAGACAGGAAGACCCTCTTTACACTCTTTCATTCATAACCATTCTGTCTCTCTCATCTCTACCGGCTCCTACTCTATCAGCTGACTGTGGGTGGTTCATTCTTAATAACCAAACAGAGTCTGCCACGCTCGCTCTGAGCCAATCACATTGTTGCAATCAATTTTAAAACTGTTCTCCTCTGCTGCGTCAGTTCTCATTCAGAGCGGCTCGATGCAACCGGCAAACTTTCACGTTACCTTTTTATCCAGTCTGGTGGTAGTAACAAGCTATGTCTTATCCACAGTAGAGTTTCTTCTCCCTCTTGTTTCACTGCTCAGGCAGCTCATCTGCTACTCCAGGCTACAAACGATCGCACTCGCAGTCTCCGGGTAATTCCAGCAAACATTACGCTCGCTTCAGCCTCATATTGCCCAGACTCACGCCTCATCAGCGTCTTCATCAGCGTCTGGCTTCCTCCTCGCAGCCGCCTCGTCGCTACATTCATTCCACCTCAAGCCGCTCTTCATCTAAAGGTAAAAGCTTCACAGAATTCACAAGCTTCATTTTACCTGGCACGAGGCGACATAATATCGCCTTTGAGGAAACGCTGTCCTACGTCTTGGAAATTTCGATATCAATGTGTGATGATCAAACCGCTCCGTATCAGACAGATAAAACATTTCCGGATTCCCCACTGAAGAACCGGCGTGATTCAAAGTCATCTGATCAATCAATCCCATAAAAGTTCAGCGGTTACATCCAAACAGGGTTCTCACTCGGATCCACTGTAAACATGTTTCATTCTCTCGGCGCATCAATACTACAGGGACCTATTACCGTACATGCGGTAATAGCGGTAAGCTCTAATTCCATAGTGCACAGGGTAACAGACTTTGGACCAAAGCAGCCTTCTGTTCTTAAGTGACATATAGCAACTCTCGGGTTGCATGGGTATTCTCGGACAACATAAGCCGTCTTAGCCCTACAAATATCACTCTGCAGAATTCATGAGCATCGTAATTTATGTGGAACTTGTACTACGTGTATTGTGGTAATAAGCACTGCAAATTCTCATCCGGTATCTCATTGCTGTTTTCATCTCGTGGCACTCGTACGTTCCTTCAAGTCCTGTGTATAGGACTTAAAGTGGCGGTGGGCAAGAATTTTTGGTATACTTTGGCAGGGGTTCCATGATGGCCTTTCAGCATATTGTAATTCAGGTGGTCTGAGAGAGAACTGGACTTCTGCTCCTCCTCATGGCTCTGTTTTCAGGCTTCGGAAGGATCTAGCCCCTGACAATAACTTTTAGCATATCGTAATTCAAGTGTCTAAGAGATAATTATATTTCTGATTTCCTCAAGGCTCGTTCAGGCTTTAAAAAATATAAAATAATTATAATATTCTAGCTCAGGATGGGAGACTTGGACCAGTCACAAGTCAAATCATAGAGAAAGCGTTCTTATGGGCATGCTCCGGCTGGTGAACGGCGCTTGGTATTTCCTCAAACTTCATTTCAACGCGGCTGCTAGGTCACAACTCTCAATGACAGCTACACAGCACACACAAAATGTTCTGGAAACATTTGAGGAGAGATATAAGCATTACAGTAACAGAATATGATTCATATTGATCAGATCTGCTTGGTTTGAAAGTCGTCAGAGTTTGCAAGTGATTGTCTCGTGGCTCTCATAGACAGCAGCTGGAGGCAGATTCCAACCTATGCCTGAAATAATAATATAAATAAAATTCTAACATCATAGTAAAGGAAGCCCAGCGCCTCTCATAAAAACACTAAAGCCCAACAGTCTATATATAATGCGATGGCTGTGAAAAGCGTCGGTACTCGACGCCCCGGAATGAGAACGGGGTGAAATAATATGACCAAAATCTACGAGCATAAAAGAAGGTCTGCATGAATATCTGGATGTAGAAACAACGTTACCTTATGGCGTCACCTCATACCACGGTGCAGCTACGGTGTTCAACTGGGACCATAGTGGCCAGCGACACATAACCTTCCAATATGCTCGATACACGGTCCACTCAAACAGCGTTTAGTCATGGCTGACCTCATCACAACATCACACACAACTGTGCAGTGGCATAACGGCATACATTCTTCTTCACGAGCAAGCAATTCCTCTGACTCAAGTTCCCACGGACACGTCATCCGTGGGTTGTTTTTTGGGGGAATATATAACAGCACGGTTCTCAGCACTAGCCTGCCTCTTACTCAGCATTCATATTGGCTCGGGAGCTCCTGTCTGGGCCTTCATCGGAATACTATCACTTAGATCATTTGACCATCAATCGTGGCATCCCGACAGTACACTCGTCATATTGAATGAAGCATCACGCGGTCATCTGCACACAAAGTCATCATGACCTGTCACAGTAACGACAGCAAATGCTAGCCCCTCTAATGGACGTTCTCAGATCCTCTATACTCATGCATATAACTGGTGGTGGTGTTCAGTGTAGCGGCTGCAGTGCTGCTAATCGTCCCTCTATTTTGTCTGTTTCCGGTCACAGCTGACCTCTTAAATCATCAGGTCATCTGTTCAGATTAATTAATTCAGATCATTACAAGCAATTCATAGCGTTTGACTAATTGCTCAATGATGCGTTCTTTTGTTTACTACATAATAATTGTTTTATTTTGCAAATGTTTTTATTCATCATGCTTCGGTAAGTGGTTTATATCATCATTTCTAATAAATGCTTTCATTTATTATCATCTGTATTTTCTACCTTTTATACTCCTACACTCTTCTTATCTCATATTCAACAAATTTCTACTATTCCGAGGTTAGGTGATTACTCCTATTCACTCTTATGCTGGTCTCTCATGACCTCTCTAAGCGTGGTCAATCGTGCGTTCTCTATTGCACTCAATTGCTCTATTAAATAAATAATTAAAAAATAATAACTAAAAATAAATAAATAAATAATCCATACATACATTGGTCGCTGTGACCCTCGAATTACCCGTATCAAGAGACAGATTCTCTGGTCTATCGTGACCTCTATAACGCTGTGGTCTATCTTGAGCTCTATAACGCTCTGGTCTATCGTGACCTGTATAACGCTGGTCTACTGTGACCTCTACATTTCTCTGGTCTCGTGACCTCCCTCATTGCCCTTGTCTATTATGAACTCACTCATTGCTTGGTCTATCTCGACCATGGGGTCATGACAGCATAACTTATAAATGTTTTATTTTCAAAATTTCTTCCATGTCTATTCTGCTTAGGATTCCACAACTGCAGTAAGGTAATGTATCTTTAGCGTAGAAAATCTTCATTTCTACACTACTTCTTTTGGGGGAATATACCTAATCTCATCACGGCATCAATACCCCCTTTTATATACTACGTCACGATGGAGTCTTAGCGCCAAAGACTTTGCAATATTCTTCTCATCATGCATCATGTAATAAATTATTGTTCAATCGATACTGGGTCTCTCCTGATTGAACTGTCGTTATACACACGTGTTGTGTTTCAACATGTGTTGTTCATGTTCAACTCTATAACAGCTTCACATGTTTGTACTTGAGAGTACTATTACTGTAGTAATACTTACTGGGAATAGTGGACACACTGGAAAGGTGTGTGACAGAGAGAGTCTGATGAGTTTTAGTAGATATATGATGTTTTGCTGCTCAGTGTGAACTGATGTGGTGAGTGCACTTAATGCTTTGAGAACTGTAACAGTGTTTCAGCAGATGTGTTGAAGTGATTGAGGAAAAGAATAAGATGGATGGTGACATATTTACTCTTCTTTATCTGGAAGGAATAATGATGTGTGTATAATGCAACATACTAATTCATGTGATCAGGTTTTGTCTGATATAATTCTAGATTACTTTGATACGTGACGACATTTGTGTGAGTTACAAAGAAAATGTTGATTTTAAAAAGGTGAACATGATTTCATTTTGTCCTGTTAACTGTTTAATAACTGTTTAATAACTGTTTAAAACGCCAATGCAGCAGGTTAAATATATATAGAGGACACGGGGAAGCGGACCAAGTTCCCATTTGTCCTGAACGCAGCACGATGACGTTTGGGGTGTGGGCGGGACTAAATGGGATAAGTAACCGCGAGAACACGGAGGCTCCGCGAGATTTGCACAGAATCAGAGTGAGACCAGGACAACAGAGTCCGGCTGGCGGCGGGATAGTTGTTGCGTTAGCTGACGAGCATATTTGTCAGTTTTGAGGCGGCAGAGCTCCAGGTGAACCCGCACACACTCAGGTAAACACTTTAATAATGTTTCTTTGACCCGGAAATCAAAGCGAATATAGCGTTAGCACGCTGGGCTAGCTCCGATGCTAACCAGCTAATTAGCCGCTGTTAGCTTCGGCCTGCTGCTGTGTGGCTAACTGCTAGCGTTAGCCTTAGCTCACTTTAATGTGTGCTCGTGTTATCTGATTGAACTTCCAGTTCCTTTGTGTTTTAGTCCAGTTTGAGAGGAGTTTCACAACTTTTCTCAGTCGCTTTGGTTCGTTTCTAGAATCATCCTCAACATCTGTAAAACAGGAAGTGCGTTTCTCCAAACAGTTGGTCCAAACCTGTGTCTGTGAACTGTCTCTTTAACCAGATCACACACATTTAGGCTTTTCTATGTGATCTTTGATCGTTTCCATGGAAACCAGAGCATCCCTTAGAGAAGAGCTGCAGCTGTTTTCACGCTAACATGGACCATGTTATCAGCACTACGTGGATGGGAGTAAAACCAGAGGAGACAGCAGTACCTGAATATCTCCGTGTGCTTTGATTTGTAGTGAGTCCAGGACAACAGAGTCCAGCAGTCAGAGTGGAGACCTGCTGGATCTCAGAGACCAGGACCAGGAGCCCGTTTCAGAAAGCAGCTTTAACAAACTCTGAGATGGAAAAGTTTTCGGTTCCAGAACAGCTGATCAGAGTTTGTTCGATCAAATGTGAGGATGAAAACAGCCATCATCAATGGAGCTCTGATACTACGATTCACCATGGCAACAGGTAAATAAGAGGCAGAGCCTCCATCTGAATCCAGTCCACGTAGAGATATTAATGCATGTATATGCTGACTGTGCACATTTCTTTTTAAAAAAAAGTCCCAGCAGGGAAAAGTGTCAATAACACAATAAAGTCGAATTCAGTGTTTTCCATGAATTCATCTTTTAGCAGACTGACATTTCCTTAATGGATGATAAAGTGGTGAATGTGGCTGTGTATTAGACTATAGCCTACATTACATTTAAATAGATTTATTCAGCTTTAATGTGACGGGACAAAACACAGGAGCAGCAACTGAAGATGAAAAATATCAAATCTCTCCATCAGAGACAGAGAGACATGACTGTAAGCTCACAGTCTGATCCAGTAATAATGTGTTTGGTGATTTAAAGGTTCAATAGAGTAGATTTTAAATAGTAGACATCTATTTGGATCTTGGCTCAACAGCATTCAGTGACTTTATTTCAGCTACTTCAACAAATGGAGTCAATTTAAACCCAGTCAGTGAAATGCTGTTAAAACCCGTTCAGACTATACGCAGCCTATTTAAAAACTCTCTTTCTAACTCCATTCTGCAGCTGCACCACCATCCTGCTCACTCAGAAATATTAACAGATAATCTACAATATTAGAGGAATTGTGTTCCATCAGTGGGACCAGTCACATCATGAGTGATAGAGATTATTATTTTATTGATCCTACGTGTCTGAGCTTCATACTGATCTTTACTGTTTAAACTGAGATTACACATTATGAGCAATAAACATTTTAGTGGAACTGCTCTAACAGACTGACAGCTGTCTGTGTTCAGAGTCACAGTGTTATAAAGAAGGACATGCAGAGGTTTTATTCTGAGCTGAGGGTCACTTGATGCTGTGTGATATTTGAATGTTCAAAGAAATGACTGACAGCACATAAAAGAGTAACTTTAGACAGTCCAGAGTAACAAACTAATATCTGACACACAGTAAACCTTCGATACGGACTGAATGAATGAGGAAATAAAACACTAATCACACTTTCTGAAACAGAGACCAGGACCAGGACCAGGAGCACTACAAGAGCGAAATGGAGGAAGACCAGCAGAACCCGGACCAGCGGAGCAACAAGGTCCCCAGAAGACCAGCAGCAGGCTCGTCCTCTGATACCACCGATGTTCAGGTCAGTGTTCATGACTTCATGGCTTCATAACGACACTAAAGACACGAGGAAGATTCAAGAACTGAATAAATTGCTGTTTAAACGACACAAAACTGATGTTTTTACCCTCAAAACTGTGTTGAAAAATGACACATGCACAGATAGAAGGAAGTTACCACTTTTATTGTGCAGTCTGAGTAACGTGACGTCATATCTGTTTAAAACCAAAACAAAGCCGAAGGTAGAAAGCAGAAAACGGTGGAGGGTCCGCGGGGATACGACCTGCAGCCTCACCAGTGTTTCCTCTATATGCCAGCAGCAGCACCGCTGATAAAATACGACCGCCGCTGCTGAATGTTTTATATGAGAGGAGAGGAGAGGGCTCCATCTGATCTCTTTAGAGACTAGCATTATATTATTTTGTGCTACAGACGCTTCATATCCAGGTCAATTCACACACCTGTGAGTAAAGCATATAAACAAGAATCTTTACACTTACCTGATGTCAGCACTACGATTATAACAACAAGCACTGGGTAGATGTCAACAATGAAGCATCAATGCTGATCACTGATTCAGGATTATCATTCGCTGAAGGGAAAACAGTCCTTCAACTTCACCTGAGTGTCACACAGTAACGTTACAGACGGCAAACTACAGGGATATTAATCAACAGGGAATATTTGGAGCTTGGGCAGCGAGCGTGACCGCCGTAACCGGAGCAGCGCTTAAACTCTCGGTTAGTAGGCAGCACGGACTCGTGTCATTAAAGCAGCACATTTCCTCTGTCATCAGAGGCTTCCTCCACACGTTTTTATATCTAACAAAATGTGTCATGATGAGTCCACGAGTGCTGTTTTTATTCCTCGTGTGGACGGTGCACACACGCCGCTGTACTATGGAGGCCCACAAGAGTCACATAAATAGTAATAGAGCATTTAATTGATTAATAACTGATTATACAATAAAAATAGGCATTAAATCCTGGAAAGAGAGTTGCCGCCCAACTCCATCAGCATATGTCCAACCATGAGCTCTATGAACCCCTACAATCTGGATTCAGAACTCACCACAGCACAGAGACTGCCCTGATCAAAATCACCAACGACCTCCTCATCGCAGCTGATTCAAGCCACATCTCCATCCTCATCCTCCTTGACATGTCCGCAGCCTATCTGACCATCGAGGACTCACCGGAACAGCTCTCTCCTGGTTTCAATCATATCTCTCCAACAGAAAACAGTTCATCACCATCAGTGTCTCCAGCTCCTCCCCAGCACCAGTCAACCAAGGCGTGCCTCAGGGTTCTGTGCTTGGACCCCTCCTCTTCACAATCTACATGCTCCCCCTCGGTCAGATTATCCGCCACCATGGTCTCAGTTCCCACTCCTATGCCGACGACACACAGCTCTACCTCAGCACCAAGCCATCCATTCCATCCATCCCCCCCCCCCCCCAGTCCCTACTCAACTGCTTGCATGAAATATAAACATGGATGTCATCTAACTTTCTCAAACTCAACAGCAGCAAAACAGAGCTCATGGTTGTGGCCCCTAAGGCACTGCTCAGGAAGGTTGGAGATCTCCTCCTAGACGTGGATGGCAGCTCCATCTGCCCATCCTCCGAGGTCCGCAACCTAGGCGTCATCCTAGACTCCACCCTTTCATTTAAGTCACACATCAAATCCGTCACAAAATCAACCTTCTACCACCTCAAAAACATCTCCCGACTCCGGCCATCACTCTCCGACTTCGTGGCAGAGACCCTCATCCTTCATCACCTCCCGTCTGGACTACTGTAATGGAGTCCTGTTCGGGGTACCCAGCAAAGCCCTGGACAGGCTCCAGTATGTTCAGAACTCAGCTGCCAGGGTTCTCACCCGCACTAGGCCCTGGCAGCACATCATCCCCACCCTCATCCACCTTCACTGGCTTCCAATCAAGTCCTGCATCACCTATAAACTCCTCCTTCTCACATTCAAATCCCTTCATGCCCTTGCCCCCCAGTACCTAACCAACCTTCTCCACCCCTACACTCCATCCCGGAAATTACGATCCTCCGACACTGGTCTGCTCTCCACCCCCCACACCCGGCTGAGACATATTAAGAAAAGTAAAAAAATTAAAGCAAGCACTGTACTGGTTAAGTTAAGTCAAGACAAAACAAAACTATAGAATAGAAAAAATACAATAAGGACATAAAAAAGACTTAAAATATTTGTAATATATCTGTTTTGAAATGAAAGAGCTGAACAGTTTTGTTTATGAATGAGCAGAGTTACTGGACTGTGCATCTTTGTTAACAATGACTGGTGCTCACAGAGCCAAGCTATCGACAGTTACTGTTCCCCACATCTAAAGGGCTCTGACGGTCATCTGCCGTCCTTTCTATCTACCTAGAGAGCTAACGACAGTAACTGTCACGGCTGTTTACATCCCCCCAGATGCTAACGTTAGCTTAGCCCTCAGCCACCTCCACATTGCAATAAGCAAACAGCAGCGGGCTCATCCTGACGGGGTACATATAGTAGCTGGGGATTTCAATCAGGCAAGCTTAAAGTCTGTTCTTCCTAAATTCACTCAATATGTGAAATGTGCCACCAGGGAGAATAACATACTAGACCATGTTTACTGTAACATAAAGCTTGCATACAGAGCAGTGCTTCAACCACACATTGTCCAGTCAGACCACCTCTCACTGCACCTCATACCAGCCTACACCCCCCTCAGGAGGTAATCCAAGCCCATCACAAAGTACATCAACACTTGGCCTGAGGATGCCCTCTCTCAGCTACAGGACTGGTTTATGAGCACTGAGTGGAGTCTATTTGAGAACCAGTTTTTGGAAGAGGACACACAGTCTGTACTTTCCTACATCACGTACGGTACTGGAAATGTCAGTTAAAAAACGCACCCGGGTTTTCCCAAACCAGAAACCCTGGATGAGGAGTGAGGTCCGGCTCCTCATCAGAGACCGCAACACTGCCTTCAGGTCAGGGGACAGAGCACAGTACAGCACTGCCAGAGCAAACCTGAAGAGGGGCATCAAAGCTGCCAAGGAGACTCCAGCACATCACCAACTACAGGGGCAGCAACACAACAGCTGTTAACGCTGATGCTTCACTAACCAACTGAACAGTTTCTTTGCTCGTTTTGAGGCGAGCAGACCAACCTGCGCCCCCTCCAGCCTTCACCAGTACCTCACTAACTCTCCAGCAAAATTAAGTGAGAGGTGTGCTCAGGTCAATGAACCCAAGACAGGTGGACGCAACGGAGTACCAGGGAAAGTACTCGGGGCGTGTGTGGACCAGCTCTCAGAGATCCTCACCAAGATCTTCAACCTCTCCCTGACCCGAGCCACCATCCAAGCCTGTCTGAAATCAGCCACCATCATCCCGGTCCCAAAAACACAAGCCAACAGCAGCCTGAATTACTTCAAGCCCGTTGCTCTCACGTCATTGATGATGAAGTGCTTTGAGAGGCTGGTTTCACAGCACATCAAGGCCTGCCTCCCCCCATCATTTGACTCTTACCAGTTTGCCTGCAGAGCAAACCGCTCTACCGATGACGCCATCGCCCTCCACTCCACGCTGAACCACCTGGAACACCCTGGAAACTATGTAAGACTGCTCTTCATAGACTACAGCTCAGCTTTTAATACTATCATCCCTGACATCCTGATCAATAAACCCCTGGTCTTACACCTCCCCCCTCCACCTGCGCCTTGATAAAGGATTTCCTCACCAACAGCCCACAATCTGTGAAACTTGGCCCCCATCTCTCCTCCTCTCTCACACTCAGCACTGGCTCTCCTCAAGGCTGCGAGCCCACTACTGTATGCACTTTACACATATGGCTGAACCCCCTCCCACCCCTCCAACACCATCATCAAATTTGCGGATGACACCACTGTAGTTGGGCTCATCTCAGGGAGTGATGATACGGCCTACAGAGACGAGGTCCAGCAACTGACTGTGTGGTGTTCAGCTAACAACCTCCTGCTGAACACCACAAAAACTAAGGAGATAATCGTGGACTTCAGGAGGAACAGCGTGGCCCACGCCCCTCTCCGCATCAACGGGAACTGTGTGGAGAGGGTGTCATCTTTTAAATTCCTAGGAGTGCACATCTCCGAGGAGCTCTCTTGGTCCACAAACACAACGGCAGTGAAAAAGAAGGCCCAGCAGCGACTTCACTTCCTGAGAATTCTCAGAAAACACAAACTTGAACAGAAGCTGCTGGAGTCCTTCTATCGCTCGGCGATCGAGAGCGTACTCACGTACTGCATCACGGCGTGGTACACTGGGAGCTCGGCTGCAGACAACAGGGCTCTGCAGAGGGTCATAGACACAGCCCAGAGGATTATTGGCTGCCCTCCCTGGAAGAGATCTCCAGCTCCCGCTGCCTCAGTAGGTCCAGAACTATTCTCAGGGACTCCTCCCACCCAGCTCATCACTTGTTTGACCTGCTGCCCTCTGGCAGGCGCTGCAGGTCAATGAAAGCCCGCACCTCCAGACTCGCAAACAGTTTCTTTCCCTGGGCCATACGGACACTGAACAAACAATAAATCTGTGCAATGTTAATAAACTGACTGTCAAATAAATTTGACTGTGCAATATATACCTTAAGTGCAACTACCTTTGTTTACATTTTATTTATTACATCTACTCTACCTGTTTTTCAAGTGCAGTTACCTTAACCTATTTTATTCCTGTTTTATTTGCCTTATAGCTATGTGTGTTTTACCTGTTATATGTTTTACCTGCCTCACTTAGTCTTGTCAAGTATCTGTTTTTAAGCACTGACCAGAGGCCTGTACTACGAAGCAGGATTTGGCGTTAGCGAGGTAGCTTCAGGGTTAACTCTGGGTTTTCCGTCCTACGAAGGTGGATCACTTCTTACCGGGGTAGATCGCCATGGTAACTTATGCTGAACAGCTAACCTGCACCGGAGCAGGTTATGTTCCAGATAACAGATCAACTCGTATAAAAGCACCGCCTACTGACCAATCAGAGCTTTGTGCGGGGATTGTATGGTAATATTACACAAATACAAAGAAGTTTAAGTCATAATCCAGGCTAAAAACAACACAGTTTAAATTGACAAATGCAGGAAGGACCGCTGGATTTATGATGTGGATGTTTACCGATTTGAATTATACTTTTATATTTATTTTTTTACTTCCTCTTGAGTCCATTTCACACCGCCGGAGACGGGGACGCAGCTGAAAGAAGGTTGAAATAGTCATACACGCCGCGCCCATGTTAATGGGTATAATGAAGTGTAATCCATTCATCCATAACACATTAAAAAGCTATTTATATTTAGACAACTATACCTGACTTTTGAGTGTTCCGTTAAATTCTGTTAATTTACGCATTCACACACCGAGAGTTTTTTCTTTTGCCAGCTGTCCTTCCTGCATTTGGCAGCTTCAACAGTGTTACTTTTAGCCTGGATTAAGTATTTGACTTCTTCGTATTTGTCTAATATAGTTTGCTCTTCCTTTGTTAAATGTGCCGCTCTGCCTGTCTGTCTGCAAGACAGTAGACTTGTCCATGTCTGTGATTGGTCACAGGTTGCAAACACCGCCCCGTTCACGTGAACGCGCTCACAGCCAGATAGAGAAACCCTGGGTTGACTTACTGAGTTGATAACCACCTTCGTTGGACCGTTTATCGTGATCTCGTTTGTGAGAGTTAGCTAAGCCAGATAACGAGAAGCCTGGGTATGTTGAACTGGCTTCGTAGTACAGGCCTCAGGAGTGGCAACTGTGAATACAATGACAATAAAGCTTTCTATTCTATTCTATTTGACATTGTGGGTTATGTTCCACTGACATGCTCTAAATGTTCTTTATGGTTCTAGATAGGTCGCTCCACCATGGCATCTCACTGACTCTCTCTCTCTCTCTCTCTCTCTCTGTCTGTGTCTGTTGCTATAGAAAAGGAGAGGAAGAAAGGGACTGATTAATCAACGCATTCACACTGCAGAGAAACTACACAGCTGTGATGAATGTGGGGCAGCTTTCACACGATCAGGTCACCTGAAAACACACCAACGCATTCACACTGGAGAGAAACCCTACAGTTGTGACGAATGTGGGGTAGCTTTCACTCGATTGGTTTACCTGAAAAATCATCGACGCGTTCACAATGGAGAGAAACCGTACTGGTGTGAACAATGTGGGAAAACGTTTTCTCTGGATAGTTCCCTTAAAGCCCACCAACGTATTCACACTGGAGAGAAACCGTACTGGTGTGACCAATGTGGTAAAAGTTTTTCTCAGGGTAGTTCCCTTAAAGCCCACCAGCGCATTCACACTGGAGAGAAACCGTTCTGGTGTGACCAATGTGGTAAAACTTTTTCTCATGTTAGTAACTTTAAAACCCACCAACGCATTCACACTGGAGAGAAACCATACTGGTGTGACCAATGTGGTAAAACTTTTTCTGATGCTAGTTCCCTTAAAGCCCATCAACGTATTCACACTGGAGAAAATCAGTACTGGTGTGACCAATGTGGTAAAACTTTTTCTCATGGTAATAACCTTAAAAGACACCAACGCATTCACACTGGAGAGAAACCGTACTGGTGTGACCAATGTGGTAAAACTTTTGTTCAGGGTAGTAACTTAAAAAGACACCAACGCATTCACACTGGAGAGAATCAGTACTGGTGTGACCAATGTGGTAAAGCTTTTTCTCAGAATGGTCACTTAAAAAAACACCAACGCATTCACACTGCATCACTATGAACATTTTTCAGAGCCTAGCTAGCTGTCTCCTCCTGCCTCCTCCCCATGCCCTGATAGCTGTGTTGTTATATTCTCAGCTTCTCTCCACATTGAAGGCTGACCAACAGTAAATTCATGTTCTTAACAGCATGTATGTTTTCGTGGCTATGACTACATACTTGGACCACCAGAAACTTCCCAGCGGGACTCCGTTATGTTGCTTAACTGTCAGAACATCTGGATGAGTCTTCCAATCACAAGGAGGGAGAACCAACCACAAACCACAAATGTAACCGTTGTGACTCTATGGGTCACGCTAACTTTACACTCACCACCTCTGTTATAGATATACAGAGAAACAAGGACTAGTGCAGAACATTGATATCAGGGACAGCTGCTCGAGCCTCCTACAACTTTCCAAATGAACTGACTCGGTCAGTTAATCCAAATTAACTGGACGATGAATTGCCTGTAGCGTGATGACTGAAAGATGAAAATAATAATGCAGTTATTCCCTAATTCTTGAAACTTCTTCCAGAAACTTTACCTGACTTCTCAGGGCACTAAGTGGTAAGATTCTTAATTTACAACCAGCCTGGTTAAGCTCACAGAGGAGAAACAACCACAAGACTTAGTACCCATCCTGACCATTTGAACTGTTTATTGAATTACGGGTAAAAGGGCCTGACATCTGGTTCTTCCCAAAGACTCAGAGAAGCGATGAAGACCAACCAGTAAGACACAATGAACTGATGATGAGAATCAGAATGAAACTAATTCTGCCATTAGTATGTACATTAGTTAATATGCTATGTTTAACTAATCATCTGAAAAGAACTGATGTCTGTTGTACAGGTTGGAGCTCTCAAGCAGAACTGGAGAAACAATATGAATATACAAAGTAGGTTTTATGACCTCCTCGGTTTACGACCTGCACTGCATTCCTTTGGGTGGCTCACACACAGTCACATAAACAGAGACACATCCAAACTGTGAAGAAGACTAAATGAAACTGACATTTAATGCAAATTAACGTGTACTTTAATTGAAATGCTGAGCTAACATATATTTTAATAACAGAAAGTTTGTTAAACATGTACATGTTTGGGACAAGAAGGAAACTGAAATTAGTTGGATTCTGAAGAGAGATGCACAGTCGGTCTCTAATCCCTCCCCCTGTTCATCTGTGGACCCTTCATTTCTTAGATTAGACATTCCTGTTAGAGGTCAAATCCACATCTGTGACACTGAACTAGTTTAGTTCATCTGTGTCAGTTATTTTCAATTTATATAACTCAAATACTCATGCTAATAAACAAACAACTTTGTGAAACAATAACAAATTAAACCCAAACAACTTACACTGACTAAAGGTTGTAGATCAAAACCTTCCCTTTATATTAATAACTTGGTTAGATCTTGCCAGCCTACAGACATGTTATTTCTATATATGCGTATTATAGGTCCCCGGAGATGTAAAACAGAAATTTGGGTGCACAGTAATGCCTCAGTTAGTCCTATATTTTGAATATATGTTTTTAATCTACTTACAGAGTATTACATCTTTTAACATTGTTTGTGAACCATACACAAATTGACCCCTTTTTACTGTTACATGTGTGTACATGTGTTTTATGTTGTCTTAAGTTGAATTCTAACTGTCATGTTGGTAACTTGTATCTCCCTGATGCCCAGTCTCACAGACATGTCTGCTTCATGGGAGCAACCCCTTCCCTTTTGCCTCTTGCTCTCACCTCGACAGATCTGTGCCACATGCTGAGATCAATCATATCCATTCATTTACTGTGTAATTATTGCACATATACTGTATATCTACATATATAGGCCTGTCTGTTGTAGTGTTTGTATAACTACATGTTATGATAACAAGGTTTATCTAAGTTGTGTAATTGGTTAATGCATTTTAATTCAGTTGATCAGGTTTTATTCAGTAGTTTATATCATATAGGTGTTTGGTACAGTTCTGCAGCAGATGAAGTCCAGATGTGAAATAGGGAAAAAATAATTATGTGAAGCGAATTAATTTGTATCAATCCTGCAAAATAAGTTTAACTGAAAGAATCAATATAGTTTATCACATGGGAGGAGTAATATATAATGAGTAATGTTCATTGTTGTATTCACTGTATTTCTTCATTACATTTTTTATCGTTCTGTTCCTTTTTCCTTTTGTTTTATCATTGATTCACTTATTTTCTGTCAGTAGTTTAGTCATGTAGTTAGTTAAATAAACATTTCATTTATAAAGAACTTGGTTATTTGATGTGTGTGTATATAAAACAACTCCAATCACTCTACACTATGCCCAAAAACTCTGTAGTATCCCTGAGATTATGAGATAAAGTTGATTTATATCAAATTCTGAGGTTTTCCCTGTTATACCAAAATTGGGTGTCGTCCTAAATTGAATAATTTAATTGAATATAAGGTTGCATTCTGATATTAAAACTAATTGTGTATGACAGCAGAAGCTGAGTGCCATCACTCTCTTTCATCTTTTGCAACAATTAAGGGGTTTATGATTAATAATTTTGAGTTATTAATTATAGATACATATTTTGATATTAATTAATGATTGATTATGAATCTGCTCCATGCAATAAGGCTACACGCCCCAGCCATCGATATGGTCAAAAGCACCAAAAGAGAGTATGTGAGCCTTGAGTTTAGAATGATTTATTACAGATCTGTTCCCATTATTGTTTTTATCTGCTTCAGTTGATTCGGTTCCATGAAGCAAATTCCACATATTTCAAGCTTAGTTACTATGGCAACTGAGGCTGGGAAACTAACCTGGTCCACGGCAGGCTAACTGTCAGGCTAAGAGTTCCTGTAACACTGACCCGATGGGAAAGCAATGATTTTACCTCTGATGTCGTATTATTTGACTTTCTGAATGCGGCAGTAGGCAGAATGATTTTGCATCATTGGGAAAAAATTCCATAATAACCTTTCAGCATATTGTAATTCAAGTGCTCTGAGATAAAACTAGATTTCTGCACCTCCTCATGGCTCTATTTTCAGGTTTTACCAAATCTAGCTTTGACCAATCACAGTTCATTTCAGAGAGAGAGAGAGCGTTCCCATTGGCTGTTCATTCAACGGAGGCAGCTGTCAATCACTTGCAAACTGTGATCACACGGTCAAACTAGGCAATGCTGCTCAAATATGAATTAATATCCTCCTCAATTTTTTTCAGAAACATTGTAGTGTACTGTTTAGCTGTAAAATGAGAAAGTTTGCTCTGGCTGGTGGGCGGTGCTTGGTATTTCATCTGATCTCAACATGGTGGCCGGGTCACAAACTTCTTCATTTTACAGCTGTTGGGGAACGCAGGTAGGAGCTGGTCTAGTTATTAGACAATATTAAAGAAAATGATCAATATTAATAAAATTAATATTACTTAATTATCAATATATATTAATAATAACAGGGCACCAAATTACATTGGTACATAAGCTCAAAATACATTAAAATGTCTATCAAAAGTAAATAATAATTACCAAAATAATTATTAATTATAATGAATAATATGATTTAATGTGTATTAAATCATCCTCGGGGCACCACTCTTTGAAACAAAGAGAAAACGATAGCAAATTAATGTAGTCTCATAGCTAAGTCTCATTAAATATACTAAACTATCAATTTAGAACTCTGATTAATAATTAAATTAATAACTATAACCAAAAATCACTATATCAATAGATAGTAAAGGCTGAAGGATTTTGGAGTTCTTGACACAGCAGCGGTTGGCATTATTCACTTTTGTATAACATTAAACAGACCAGCATGTATGATCCACAAATATTTATTTATAAGATAATAAAGGTTAAAACACAATATTAATCTAACTAAATAACTAAACTAAACAAACCAAACACAGTGTGTGAGCATGTGTGTGTGTCTGTGTGAGAGAGAGAGAGAGGGAGAGAGAGAGAGAAGGAGACAAAGACAAGATGGCTACTTGTCTTTGATGTCTGCATGGCCTACAAAACAAAATGGCGAGCACTGTAAAACTACAAAGATGGCCGGATCAAAGATGGCCGCCAGGGTGTCACCACATGACCTCTTTGTCCTTTGGAGCACATGGGCTCAGGGAGAACAAAGAGATGTGATGTGGGGGTTGGGGTTATCTGAATGGGTATGTTTGTGTTTAAAACCAATTCACAGTTTATGTAAGTGATCTTAATGTGTGTCAGATGATAAAGATAGTTAGAAAAGATGGTTAGTTTGCATGCAAGACCCTATGTCTGTGTGGAGCATAAACTAAACACATCAGATGTGGCGAAGCCAGCTAACCAAATATCCTGACTACAACACTATCACAACAGTAAAACTTAATGAATTACATCAAACCAAATCAATACATGTACATTTACAGAAGTTAAGTTGAACAGTCTTGCTCAGCCGTGTGCAATTACTAATGCTAAGGTAAAGCCCAGTACGTTACCACTACATGGAAGAAAGGGGTTGTAATTCCAAGGAGGGATTGGAGAAAGCCGACTGGAGAAGGTTGTGGTTCCAGGGTCGAAGTTGTGGTTGTCCTTGCTGTGTGAGATCCAGTTGTGCAGCTGGAAGGAAACTGGTCCAGTCCTGTTTCTGCAGCTTGGTGGCTTGGTGCTAACTTCCTTGGTTGAAGTTAGTTGATCAAAAGGCAGGCACTCGCGTCTTCTGCCTTTAGAAGTTCCTTGTGTTTCTATGTCTGTCTGCTAACAAGACATAGATCAGATAAGAGCTGCTTCTTCATGCAGTCTCTGGCTGGAGAGCTTAGGTGAGAAGGGCCGCAGCTGACCTCCTGCGGGGCAGGGGTGTTGAAAGGCCAGAAACCCAAAGAGCAAAGAGGATGAAAAGAAGGAGACCTTCCGATTTATCCCACCTAAAATTCACATGTGCTTGTGAATGAGTCATCATGTTACAGTAGCCAATGGAAATGGTTACTGAGTCCATGGGTGGAGCTACTCAATGAGTGACCCAAAGGAATCCTGGGAAGTGCAGTTCATGTCTTTGCCACCATCTTGGATGGTCAAGTCCCAACACAGCTAAACAGTACAGTAACTCTGTGTTCTAACTGGATACAAGAGTCCGACTATCGCGCCGCATCGCGTAGCTTTGGACGCTGTCTGTCCACACTGAATGTGTTAAATATGCACTTCTGTTCTACGTCATGTAAACAAACCACGTATATATCAGCTGTGTGCTCCATATCAGACCGGAGACGTAACCACTTAAAAGATGAGTTTGTAGTACTTGCTATATATGTTTGTAGCCTACTTTTTAAACAGTAAACACACGTTTTATATTGTGATATTTACTGGAAATGACATACAATATAGCCCGCCGTGTATCTAGCTTGTAACCAGAAGGCGACGACTGCGCAGACAGGTGCTGAGATACGGTAAACATGCAGTTAAACAACAGATTAATCTGACATTATGACTGGTGTCTTCATAACCACAATTTAAGATTCAAGATGGCACCGCTCTAGTGGCAGCTTGTTACAGCAGCTTTTGCTCACTGTTGAGCTTTTTCTCTTTTAGTTTTGTGGATTTGATTCCTTTTATAATATTTTTTATGTGTTATTGTTTATAACTGATCCATGCACTATGGAGACCAAAGCTGCTGTTTTTGCTTTAGTTTTGTTTCTGTTTTTTGCACTGTTTGCAACCGTGTCTGGGGACCTGATGCGCAGCCATGGCCCTATTGTTTACAGTAAGGATCAGCTGTTAGCACTCCGCAACACAGCGCTGCTGCCCGAGGAGAGGCCCGATGTTCCCCGCGAACTAAGGAGGAGGAGACAGGGGAGCCGTGCCGGTGCTGAGCGCCGCGCCAGGAGGAGACGATACAGACCCGTCCTCCTGTCCATCGTCATGGGGAATGTGATATCTCTCCCCAATAAGATGGATGAGCTAGCGGCGCTGACCCGGCATCAGAGGGAGTACCGGACGTGTAGCATCATGCCGTTTACGGAGACATGGCTGACTACGCTAACTCCGGACAAAGCCACCTCGCTGGAGGGATTCAAGCTGGTGCGGGCGGACAGGACGAGGGAGAGCAGCAAGAGGAAAGGAGGTGAGCTGGCAGTGTCTGTGAACGATAGATGGTGTAACTCTGGGCACATCACTATTAAGGAACAACTCTGCAGCAAGGACATTGAGCTGTTGGCCGTTAGCATGAGGCCCTACTATCTGCCGCGGGAATTTTCGCATGCTATCACGATAGCCTTGTTATATGGGCGCCCGCTCTACCAACTGAGCTATCGGGGCGTCCTGCTTGTTGTAGTTCAAAGTGCAATGCTATGCAGCCTGCAGCACCATCCTTGAGGGAGCACAGGTGTGGGCCGGACCTGTGAAATTCAATTTGAGTTGTTCATCCTCATTCTATTCTCTGTCACTATCTTTCTGACCATACTGAACACCCTCTCCCATGATGCATTGCTGTGTGGTATGCACAACAGTGTCTTCATCAATTTAGCAAGATTCTTGAACCTTCCATCTTTTCCAATAAAAGACCAAAACCTGTCAATTCTTGCTTCCTCAGGAAGTTCTGCTCTGCCAACCACCTGGTACTCCACCACTTCTTCCTGAAGGCTATCCAGGTCCCACCTGAGCTGTGGCAGTCTTTTCCGAATAAAAAAAAGTTTCATTACTACACCAGAGCTTGGGGAGAGCTGATTGCGTGACTCTGGGTCCAACGCGGTCAGATTTTAGAGGATGATGTTGTCCAGGGGAAATGCTGTCATCATCTTAGTGGTCACAGCTACAAAGAAGCCTCTAACTGACCTATGACACATGAACAGATGCACAATTACAGAAATAGCATGATGGGATTTCAGTCATTTCTTTATGAGCTAAACTGATTTGGTTTACACAATGAAGCTTACTGAAACATCCTTGGGACTGAAGAGGAAAGGACATTGTGAGAGAAAAATACCATATCCCTCTGTTGTAGCATTTGTGTCACACTGACCTGTCTTATTATCCTCGCACCTGCACTATGTTGATAATCACAAGTAACTCCTTTTTATGAATAGACAATGCTTTCACACAAGCAGGGTAGAAGCTGTGGACCACAAGGAGGGAGGGCAAGTCAAAACCAAGGCTAAACCAAGATTATAAAGATATGCTCTAGTGAGGAAGCTCTTTGTCTTTGTACACTGACTTTGTCTGCTGTATGGACCCGAATGCATTCGCTAAATAAACTGTAATTGCTTTTTAACTGAATGACCAGAGACTGATTATTGAATAATTTCTCCAACAACATCCATGTTGTCCTCCAAGAATCTTTGTGCTTCCTCTCCAAGAAAGATGTCTTCATCTGGCCACTGAGGTCATTTATTATCTTAAAGGTGTAAGATAATTAATGTTAATGAGCCCAATTAGCTCCTGACTTAGTCATAAAACAATGTTAATGCTGAGAACGGCAATTACAACTGCTCAACAAATATTGATTGATGGAAACAGTTTTAAATGATGAGTCAAAGCATCTCTTTGTGTCGACTAATTTAATGACAACACTGAAAACAAGTCCAAGTCTCAAGTGAACAGCTCAGATTGTTAAAGCAGCAACCCTGGCAGGATGCAAGTTCAACAGCAACAATCACATTTCCTGACTAAACACAATGCAAACAGGCGTTACCATGGAAACAAATAATGAACAGCTGGCGCCACCTTTAACCAATCTGCGTCTCTTTGCTTTCAGTGTGAACAAACCTCAACAGATTCAAAACCACATTCAGTCATAGAAAATAAAAACAGTGAATATAAATGTAAAATAAAGATTATTCAATGAAAACTACACAAAGGAGGAAAATATAATGTTGAACTACAAAACAATAAGAACAAGAGAATATGTATGAAGCAGATAAAAACTATAATGGGAACACATCTGGAATAAATCATTCTAAGCTCAAGGCTCACATACTCTCTTTGTGGAGCTTTTGACCATATCCCATGGCCTTCTTCAGCACTTAAACTTCCTCAGTTGTCATCACATGACACTAGTCCAGCACAGTCACATGATAATAGGTGGTTGTATTCGGGGGGAGATGGTAACTCCTGTCTCTGTTGAAAGATGGTCTCTAGTGTCTGATGTGAATGCCTCCTTGATCTTTCTCCAGCTGTCGACTCGTGGATGGATTATTGAACGGGTCTACGAGGCACAGGCCCAGGGGGTCAACTACAGTCAAAAGTTTCTGGTCTTTACAAAACAATTAATCAAGAAAATACTCAACAGATTACTGGATGGTAAAGAAAAAAATATATTACAATAGCCCCGACAACATACATGCTGTTTAGAGCATAAAGTTAATTTTTTAAAACCACATTTAAATAACTATCGACCAGTCTCAAACCTTCCATTCTTTTCTAAAGTACTAGAAAGAGTGGTGTCTCAACAACTTTCTGACCATATACTATTTATTGACCTTTTCGAACCCTTTCAGTCTACATCAATATTCTCTGAGGTGAAATATGGCGTTCCTCAGGGCTCTGTTCTGGGCCCTCTGCTCTTCTCCCTATGCATCGCACCTCTTGGCTAAATTATACGTAGTTATGGAATTGATTTCCACTTTTACGCTGATGACACACAGCTGTATATGCCGATAAAAGCGGAGGATCGATCACAAATTATTAAATTAGAGGCCTGCCTGTCTTCCATGAAAAACTGGATGTCAAGTAATTTCTTGCTCCTAAATTCAGATAAAACTGAGATGCTGGTCATTGGCCCTGCTCGACATAGACATCAGTTTGATCAGGTAACAGTAACTCTAGATAACTGTGTGATATCCAAGAGTTCAACAGTTAAGAATCTTGGCGTCATGTTCGATTCAACTCTTTGTTTTGATCAGCACATTAAAGACATCACAAAGATCTCTTTCTTTCATCTACGCAACATCGCTAAAATCAGGTCTTCTTTATCCATGGCTGATACAGAGATCCTAATCCACGCCTTTGTATTATCCAGACTGGATTACTGTAATGTTTTGCTCTCAGGTCTGTCTCGTTCTAGTACCAGAAGCCTTCAAATGGTTCAGAACACTGCAGCAAGAATCTGAACTAAAACTAGAAAATTTGACCGTATTACACCAGTTTTAGCTTCATTACATTGGCTCCCGATCCATGTTAGATCAGACTTTAAAGTGCTTTTGATGACCTATAAAATTGTAAATGGGTACTCCCCTACCTACTTGTCTGATCTACTTAAATCTTATACTACAACCAGGACTCTCCACTCTCAGAATACAGGACTCCTGTCTGTCCCCAGAGTGAAAAAGAAGTCAGCAGGCCAAAGGGCCTTTTCTTATCGAGCTCCTTCCCTCTGGAATAACCTCTCTATAGACATCAGACAGTCTGACTCTGTGGAGGTCTTTAAATCCGAACTCAAAACCCATCTTTTGCCCTCACTTTCAATTAGTTAGCTGGTGGGTCGGTCTCAGTCTCAATGTATAATTTCAGCCTAGCAGTCCTGCCGACGAAAACATTATTAATTTTAAGCCACTACCTCTCAATAACCCTCTGTTGTTTATGTCCCACAAGCACTGCTGTGTGCCTCGCTCTCTCTCTCCCCTCTCTCTCCTTTGAATCAGGCTTCTCCCTGATGGGCCATCAGTCGTTCTGTGATGTCTCTCTGCCTCTCTGGTGGTGCCTCTTTCCACAAGACAGACCTGGACCTTAGTTCTCCAGGAGATTTAGCCTCTCTAACAATTTACCTCAGTCCAAGGAGGCTTATTGGCATGGGTAACATACGTTTATATTACTAAGCAACTGTCAATTAAAAACAAAAATATGGTCCTCTCTCTAGATTCATGGTAGAGAGGAGGTCGTGTTGCTCGGGCTCTATCTATCTTGACGTGGAGAGGAGGTCGTGTTGCTCGGACTCTATCTATCTGGGGTGGAGAGGAGGTCGTGTCGCTCTGGTTCTACCTATATGGTGTGGAGAGGAGGTTGTGATGCTAAGGCTCTATCTGGTTGGCGTGGAGGAGGCTGTGTTGATCGGGCTCTATTTATCTGGCGTGGAGAGGAGGTTGTGTTGCTCTGGCTCTATCTGTTTGACGACGCCTGGTAGCTGCTTGACATCCTCCATGATGCACCTTCTCACATATGTTCACATAATACATATTATTTTTTGTCATGGATTGTCTATGTTGTATTTTCATTATGTTGTTACATCTATTGCACGTCTGTCCATCCTGAAAGGAGGATCCCTCCTCTGTTGCTCTTCCTGAGGTTTCTTCCATTTTTTCTCTATGTTAAAAGGGTTTTTTTTGGTTAAGTTTTTCCTTATCCGATGAGAGGGTCGCACTGTAAAGGACAGAGGGTGTCGTATCCTGTACAGATTGTAAAGCCCCCCGAGGCAAATTTGTGATTTTGGGCTATATAAATAAAATTGACTTGACTTGGCATGGGGAGGAGGCAGGAGGAAACAGCTAGCTAGGCTCTTTAAAATGTTCACAACGATGCAGTGTGAAGACGTTGGTGTTTTTTAAGGTGACTACCAGTAGAAAAAGTTTTCCCACATTGGTCACACCAGTACGGTTTCTCTCCAGTGTGAAGACGTTGGTGGTATTTAAGGCTATCAGACCGAGAAAAGGTTTTACCACATTGGTCACAGCAGTACGGTTTCTCTCCAGTGTGAATGCGTTGGTGATTTTTAAGGTAACTACCCTGAGAAAAAGTTTTACCACATTGGTCTTTCCAGTGTGAATGCGTTGGTGGGCTTTAAGTGAACTATCCTGAGGAAAAGTTTTCCCACATTGGTCACACCAGTACGGTTTCTCTTCAGTGTGAATGCGTTGGTGTCTTTTAAAGGAACTACCCTGAGAAAACGTTTTACCACATTCGTCACACGAGTACGGTTTCTCTCCAGTGTGAACACGTCGGTGGGATTCTGTTATATTGTGTGGTGAAAGTTTTACCACATTGGTCACACCAGTGCGGTTTCTGTCCAGTGTAAATTTGTCGGTGGATTTCTAGATTACCTTTAGTGGTGAAAGCTGCACCACATTGATCACAGCTGTACGGTTTCTCTCCAGTGTGGATGCGTTGGTGTTTTTTAAGGGAAGCAGCTTGAGAAAAAGTTTTCCCACATTGAACACAGCCATACGGTTTCTCTCCAGTGTGAATGCGTTGGTGGAATTTAAGGGATTAAGCCTGAGAAAAAGTTTTCCCACATTGGTCACAGCTGTACGGTTTCTGTCCAGTGTGAATACGTCGGTGGCTTTCTAGGCTATCTTTAGTGGCGAAAGCTGCCCCACATTGGTCACAGCTGTACGGTTTCTCTCCAGTGTGAATGCGCTGGTGGGCTTTAAGGGAATCACCCCGAAAAAAGTTTTCCCACATTGGTCACAGCTGTACGGTTTCTGTCCCGTATGAACTCTCTCATGAATCTTTAAATATCCAGATGTTGTGAAGGATTTGTCACAGTGCTGACAGCTGTGGCGTTTGAGTTCCCTCTTCCTCTCCGTTTCTATAGCAACAGGCAGACATAAAGAGAGAGAGAGAGAGACTCAGTGAGATGCCATGGTGGAGCGAGCTATCTAAAACCATAAATAACATTTAAAACATTACCCACAATGGGCCTTTAAGAGAACGCAGCAACGTTCTCTTAAATCTATCTTATATTTTATTTAAATTTTCTGTTAAGAGAAAAAAATAAGAGAAGTCAACTCCAGATGCACCAGGTGTTCTGAATGATGAGTCCCACTTGATGATAAATTGGAGGTGTGTGGCCGATTGTTTATTATTAGCATAAGTAACGCCCCCTAATCACTATATAAGGGCAGGTGTTGAGCCGTGTGTAAATACTCTGATACGTGCCCAAGAAGTGGAGAGATGCCACCAAAAAAAGGCTGTAAGAAGAAGAAGAACTTCAGCAGCAGTGAAATCCAGGTACTGTTAATAATCTTAAAGTAAACGTGATTTTCCAGAGTGTCAGTACTGGTGTTACAGGAAAATCATAACGCATCTAAGAGCAGAATGTAAGACATTCAGAAGCTGAACACACGCAATATCATCCAAAGGTTTTAATAGTCTTAATTGGGACCAATAGTATTTCTTTAGCCCACAAATTTAATAATCAAATCATTATAATTACTCTAAAACACTCATCTAAATTTGATTATTATATTCATGCATTTTTTATGGTCATCAAAATTAAAACTTATGTTTCCTTGCGTTGAACAAATTTGTGGACTGTGAAAACAAGATGTTTTCTTCTTATCTTGGTAAGTGTGCTATTGACCACTCGTAAAATGTTCTCTTACCTAAAATGAGAATGAGAAAACATTGATGAATCCCAAAAATCAACGAGTACTAACAAAATAAGAACAAATTGCGGCTATAAACAAAAGTAAGATGAAATCTGTTCTTATATCGCTTTCTGCATGAGGCCCAATATTCCAGTTTGACAAATGCATTACAACCTGAGACAACCAACTGCAGGGCCGTGTCCACAGAGGGGCCTGGGGTGGCACTGGCACCAATCACACCACTGTCACTTTACCATGTCATTTGTCTCCAAATGCTCCAGTATAGTTTATATTTTTATTCTGTTCTTATTTTAGCTTATGCACCTTCTTTTATATATTTACCACAGGTACTCTAGATACCACCAGGGGTCGAGACTCACGGTGTCCAGTCATCCTAGGGATGATAGAAAATGTGTTTGGGATGCAGCAAACTCACTAATGACGCATCGCTATTTTTGTATGCAAACGGTAATAGAGGAGTGTAAGTTAAAGTACTTGGGATTTATTGTTTTACTTTCATTTTTTACTGTGGTATCGAATTGGAATTAGTCTGGTATTGGTATCAACTACTAAATTTCTGGTATCGTGATTTCCCTACAAGACAGCACATATATCGAGCAGCACTGAGCCCATTGTAGTCCTGACCGATAAATCGTATTTTCATCGTCGTTACGATATGAACATGCACAAAAAACACATCACAACAGACTGCCTGAAACACTATGAATAAGAAAAATCATTATATTTAGGGATGGTTACTGAAACCCGGTATTAAATGGGCCGCCGGGCTAAAGACCGTAACGTTAGTATTTATTATCACGCTGAAGCCTCTTCCTGCTCTGTGTCGGGGCTGTGGAGGAGCTCTCCACATATAAACACACACACCGAATTCAGCGAACAGCTGTCCGGGGATTTTATTGTGAAGGGTGGAATGGAAGAAGTGAAGTGGTGATGCCCTGTTGTTTCACAAGGTTGGAGGTCGTCTTGGTGCAGACTACGGAGCCTCCGTGTTAATATCATTAAGTATAGGCGCATCGTAACCCTCAGCTACATGAGCTAAAACAAAAGCTGTCTAACTGATTAGCTTAGTTTTCCATGTATCTTATTGAACTGATCTGCTGGCTGAGACAAAGCAGCTCCTCCTCCTTCAACCAGCGGTACCTGCAGCAGTGAATGACATGGTACTGACTGATGTCGGTGTTCTTTATTCTTTATAAACTTCACTCAGTATTTTGATTTATTTTATTCATTATTTTATCTTACACATCGCAGATTTCCCTCATATCGCGCAGGCCTAGTCCATACATAAAGTGGAGGTGCAAGTGCAAAGTGACGCCGTGGTTTGGTTTTCCTCCTCTCCTCCTTATAAACATTATATGTATATACTGTATGTACACACACATACTCAGGACGGCCAGTTAAGCCAGATAAGTTTACCATTGCTGACCTGTTTGCCAAAGAGTCAACCAACTCTGACACTGAGACGGGTTCTGTTTCTGGCCCATCCAGCCAAGCCTTAGCGGCTCCTAGTCCTCCAACCTCATCGCCCTCGACAACTACCGGGTGCCAGTAACGGCCCACCCGGTGGACACAGGTTCCCTACCTTCCAGAAGTGCACCCCAATCCATCCAGCCGCACCACCTTGTGGTTTGACCGGACTCGATCCCCAACCCGGAAAGGGGGAGATTACTCTCAAAGCAGGAGTGGCTTTAGGCCCTCATACACTGACGAACGGTACACCCCATGTAGCTCGCAGCCTCACTTTGACCATACTCCCTTCCCTCTGCGAAGGGGGAACAGTTTTCCTCGTCGTTATGGCAACCCAAGCGACTATGGAGTTTCAGATGACTTGGTTGGTCCTTACCCGCCCTGAGAACAAGGCCTGCGTACCCCTCACATCGAGTCCTTTGCAAGGGACATATAGCACTTGGACCCAAGTAGTCAAGAGTTGAACATCGACGACTATCGTCAAGCCCTGCGAGAAGAGTATTCGCCATAAAAAGACTAAGCCTCCGCCATTCTCTGCACTTTCGCTGTCATGTACAAAAAGCATGAACCTCGGAGAGATTATTACAGGCATCTGAGAGCTGCGTACTTTCAAGGACACAAAGTCCCGAACTGTGCGTTGCGACGTCACTATGCACAGTAGGTCAAACTATCTTACCATGCAGGAGATCAGGAAGTATGCGAAGATGGCATGGGAGACATATGCACGTCCTGCTAGGAGGTTCGAGGATAACAGGGGATTCAGACCTCGGAGGGCACGACCTAGCGCTTGAAGGCAGCCTCGCGCTAGGGTGACTGCCAAGGCAACACCCCAGGGGCGCCGACCACCTCTTCAGCAGGGTAGTCAACAGAACCAGGGGGGTGGTAGCCAAGGCCGCCTCCAGAAACAGACCAGGCCAAGGCAACAAAGTACCTTCACACCAAAAAGAAAGGTTCAGTTTGAACAGAACCCCAAGGAGGTAAGTATAACTGTAATCTACCCCAGAGGGGAGGGTTTGCAAGAAATTGAAAATCTGATCAAAAGATACTTTAAGGAAGCAGTAAGACAGTTTGGAACGCCCGGTCAACCACCAGCACGTCCGGACTCTCCAAAGAAGCCCAACGACAGTCCGCGGTCAACTGAATAGGCCAGGTCCCATTCCCTTCTACCGCCAAGGTTTACTTCATAAGCTGGAGAAAGGAAATAGGGGAGCCCACAACACTTCCTGATACTGCCATACCTAACCATCATTCTTGACCTTCTTGGGCAAACATGTCCGCAAGGGTAACGCCTGACACATACACACCTCATTAGTCATAGGGGGCTGTATCAGCAACCTTCCTCTGCTTGACTCCGGTTCTGAAATAAGCCTGATGTGTTCCAGCACTTTTGCAGAGGTTGCTAGAGCAATGCTCTTCCTTGGTAAGCCGTTGCAAATTGAAACCTGCAACATAAACATTACCAGCTACACACAGGATAAGTCGCCCATCACAAAATGTGCTTGAGTTGGTATCACTCTTCAGGAGATGACTCTCTGGCATCCCATTTGCATATGTACTATTGATACAAAACCCTTGCTCGTCGGTCAGGACCTCTTGGATCTACTGGCCCCTCTCATTGACTGGTACCGTGGACACATTTGGGCTCGGGTTGACATCCCGAAGCCACTTGGTCCTGCAGGCAGCTGGCCAGTCCCAGACGGACAAGTCGCCATCATCCAGGAGTCCAGAGGACCCCTACAGATGCTCATGCCTCTCCCAGATCCTGATCCTGGCTCTGACCTGTCAATGCCACCCACAAGCCCACAGCCGCCGCGGGTTGGCAATCCAAACTCGTTTCATGATCACAGATCTTTTCTTTGCTCGCTGAAAAACACAAATTAGGCGCCCCACAGCCCCCGTGTGGTCAGAGGCGTGCACCTCAATGGCACCGTGACCCCAAACTTGCTCCTAGCACTCTGGCCCCAGAGGTCTGCTGTCAGTCAAGTACCATGACCGGTGTCAACAGAATCCTCCACCAGCCTTCGCACAGCAAGACCACAGCCTTCTTTCTGCTGAATCACCGCAGACTCTCTGGCAACTGGAGTATGTGCCCTTTCCATACAGGTTGGGAAGAAACAGGTCATGCATTTTGTGAGTGTAGTTCCTCAACTCCACCCCCTGTTCTTCATAGGAGCGGACCTTCTTGTCAGGTTCGGCGCCCAGCTGGATACAGTCAATCAGGTTCTGTGGCCCCAGGCTAGCACCGAAAGTCATTCCCTGACCACTGAACCAGCTTCTTTGACTGCCGGCACCAGAAGGGCTTTTGAGCACTGGCGTAGCCAGAAAAAAACTGTGGGTGAACGTCAGAAAACTGGGTGTGCCACATGATCCAGGGGTGAAACTGGGACTGAAATCCAACCTTGAGATGGAGAGGGTCTTTATGCGAGCGCCCAAGGGCATCTTTAGGCAGTTTTAACACTAATACAGTCACCCCAGCGGCCACCTCAGTATATATTTATGAAAAGTTGTGGCCGATCAGAAATTCACAAGAGCGAAACTCCAATGTCAAGTGAGTGCAAGTGAATGCAGCTGCAGCTCCGTTTTCTACCAGCCCCGGCAGCTTTCTGTACAGCCTCTCCCGGCCGCACGCAACGACTGCTCATGACTTTTTTTTCCTGCTAAATGTGTGTGTAGGGTTGCCAACTTCCACTAGTAGAAATATAGAACGGCTGCTGATGGATAGTTGCGGGTTGTTTTGTTTAGTAACAATAACTCGTGTTACTAAGGCTATAATTAAAAATTCATTCTGCATCTGATTTTTGGGTGTGCCAGCTGCCTCTTTGGGTGGCACAGGTACACCCTGGCACACCCGTGGCTACAGCATAGCTCTTGAGGCATCAGTAGGCGACCTAACTACAGTACATTTGTGAACAGTAATCTGCAGGTAAATGTCTGTCTGGCCTACATGGGAGGTGTCTCAACATTTAGGAAAATACACTTTTATTGATCATAATAAATTAACTGCTCTTATAAAGCAGCGTTAATTTACTTAAATGTAATGACATTTTCAATGATAAAATAACTTACATTTATGACATTACTTTAAGGGAATCCGATCATAATAATACATACATAATAATATGTAACGTTAATATCTCTGAGGGAATCTGTCAAAATTGTCTTAGAGATCGACAGCTTTTGTGTGTCATGGTGGCCCTCTAACCGAGAGTTTAAGCGCTGCTCCGGTTACGGCGATCACGCTGCCCAAGCTCCAAATATTCCCTGTTGATTAATATCCCTATAGTTTGCTGTCTGTAACATTACCGTGTGACACTCAGGTGAAGTTGAAGGACTGTTTCCCTTCAGCGAATGATAATCCTGAATCAGTGATCAGCATTGATGCTTCATTGTTGACATCTACCCGGTGCTTGTTGTTATAATCGTTGTGCTGACATCAGGTAAGTGAAAAGTTGACAGGTGATGCGTCATGTCCGGTTGCAGTGGGTGAGTGAGTGTGAGGGACGCTGAGGACGCTGAACTCCTAAAGTATTTATAACTAGAAAACAAGGTGGATCTTTCAAAATGAACTAATTCCAGGAATTTTCTTAAACCATCAAAGAAGTGGAACCGAAGCTGGAACGATTCTGATGCCTAAAAAAACGAAAAAGAAGACGCCAATTGCCTCACCTGTTACACCTGAGAGAACCAGGATGGAAGCCGAGGCTTCAAAGTGGGGTAATCAACCTGAATTTGCTGCATTAACCCGCTCAATAATATGAGAGGAAATAAATGAAGCAATTGTAAATTGCAGCCTCAACTGGATTTCTTAAAAGTCGGACTGAAGGAGTGCAAAGATAAACTGTTTGATGTCGAGCTGGCGCTGTCGGGCACGCAAGAAAGAATGCATGAGGTGGAGAAAGTTTGTAACGTGCTCCAAAGAGAAAACAAAGAACTGAGGGAAAAAACTGAAAGGTTGGAAAATTTCAGCCGCAGATTCAACGTCAGAGTGTTTGGCCTCGACAAAGATGTGGAAAAGGAACATCCTAAGGAAATTAATGGCATCATTCTTTGAAGAGGTATTTAAAGATAAAAATCATCCTTGCTAACCTGAAGTGGAAATCGCGCACAGACCGATGATTGTTAGAATGCAAAGATACTTGGCCAAAGACGCTATTTTACAAATAGCAAAGAAAGAGAGAGTGCTGCATTGCAGGGGGATGAAATTGAAAATCTTCCCAGATTTAACAACGGAGATGTCCTAAAGAAGAGCGCAGTTCAAAGATATCAGGATGCAATTATATCAGGCAAAGATAAAACACGGTCTGATACATCCAGCAACACTCATCATAACTTTTAATGGAGAGACAAAATATTAACAGGATCATAAATCAGCGGAAACCTTCTTCAATCAAGCAATTAGGCCGACACTGTCGGTCGGTTAAAGAGAGGTGAAGAGATTACGCAATGAGAGAACTGCAAAGGACCAGTAAGAGGTCAGCGGTGGTAAGAAATAACTATGAAAATGAAAACGACTGCATGTGGAAAATGAACTGAGCTGAACTGAACTAAATGCCTCTAACGAGTAAAGAGGACACATATAATGAGGACATGGGTTATCGATAAATATGGATTGAACAAGACAAAATAGAGTTTAAAAGTTTGAGTTAGAAATGTTGAAGGATGCCTTGGGGAAAATTAAAATCTGTTGGCTTATAATGCACTGAATATAATTAACTTCACGCATTTAGAATAGTAGAAGATTTAATTTCAAAAACATAGTGGCCTCATTTTGTGTTGCTTTGTTGTATGTGAATTAAAATTAGAACCTAAGTCTACTTGTACATTTCATAAAGGCCAACAGGTTTTTTTAAAAATTGTAACACATGATCTCAAAATAAAACCTTTAGTTGTACTGTATTTTGTGGCAAATTAAAAATGGTAGAGCACAAGCAGGCCTTCTTAAAACAGTAATTTTTTTTATGTTTAGAGTCACTGAGTTAAATAAGAAGAAATAAGAGTTTAAAAAGGCGTTCAGCTTACTAAGGATTGCAATCAAGACAGCTAGAGTGGCAATACAAAAAATTATGTGTGAATTTGTGTATATGAGTGTATGTATGTGTATATGTTTAAATGCAGTTACTAACTGTAATTGGTGTTGCTCCGATATTGAGTTTATCAAAATGAAAAAAAATGAAAAATCTTTGCTAAATATTACATAAACTGCCCAAGAAAGGTCCTTAAATTGCCCATTTAAACATATGTAGTAACAGGAATAAATTAACTGAAGTAGCAGATGTACTATTATTAAATAATTTACACATATTGGCAGTATCAGAGACTCATTTCGATTCTACATTTGAGGATACATCACTGATGATACATGGATATAATATTTTTTAGAAAAGACAGGAATGCACATGGAGGAGGGGTTGCTTTCTATATTCAAAGTCATATAACTGTTAAAGTTAGGAAGGATCTAATGTGATGACATTAGATCCTCCTGGCTACCAGTTTGTAAGATGTTTCAAACAAACTTGTAGCCAGAATACTTCAATATCTGATGAGATATTGAAGTACTCTGGCTACAAGTTTGTTTGAAACATCTTAAGCCGATATTAATAGGATGTTGTTATAGACCCCCCAGTGCTAACAGTTGGTATTTAGACAACATTTGTGAAATGTTGGATCATGCTAGTAGTAAAAGTCACGAAATATATTTTATGGGTGATTTAAATATAGATTGGAATTCCTTCTGCTGTCCAATGAAAATGAAATTAATGAGTGCATCCGCAGCTTGAGGACTATCGCAGGTCATTACTAAACCAACGAGAATATGTTTAAAGACTGATGGCACTCAAGTAGCTACCTGTATTGACCACATTTTTATAAATACACCTGAGTTTTGCTCTAACTCCGTATCTGTGCCAATAGGCTGTAGTGGCCACAATCTCATTGCAGTTGTGAGGAAAACAAAAGTTCTCAAGCCTGGTCCAAAAGTAATAAGGAAAAGATCATTTCAGAGGTTTAATCAAACCAGATATGAGAAAGATGTTAAAAATGATAACTGGTCAAAGGTGTTCTTAGAAAAAGACCCAGATGAAGCATTGCAGGCTTTCAATGGAATTTTAATGACGACTGTAGACTATCATGTACCATTAAAGAAGTTCACGGTTAGAAACGTCAACACCCCATGGTTGGATAAGGAATTAGAAGAACACATGAAAGAAAGGGATCAAACAAAATTAACAGCAATTTCAACGAGCCTTAAATCGGATTGGCAAATATACTGCAAACTAAGGAATTTTGTTACTAAATCAAATAAGAAGAAAAAGAAACTGTATTATGAAAATACAATAAATGAAATCAAACATGATAGTAAACAATTATGGAATACTTTGAATTATCTATCGAGAGGAAATACTAAGTCCACCCCGTCTTATTTAGAAATAGGAGGGGAATTTTTTTACTAAGCCAAAAGACATAGCAAATCATCTAAATAGTTATTTCATAGCCAAGATTGACAAGTTAAAAAGCACTGTACAGCCAAATAATACCGATTTATCATATATATTAAAAGATCATATTATGGAAGGCAAACAGTGTAGCTTTGAATTCAAGAAAGTGAGTGTCGCTAAAGTTGAATTAATGTTAATGACTTGTAAGGATAAACCACCTGGGGTTGACGATCTTGATAGCAAGCTGCTAAGGCCCATAGCTCCACTAATTGCTCCGATGGTCACACATATTATTAATCTATGTTTTAATGAAAATGGTGTCCACAAGCATGGAAAATATCCAAAGTTGTGCCAATACCAAAAAATAAAAAGTTGCCGTTTTCTGAATCCAATTGTCGACCTATAAGTTTATTACCAATTTTGAGTAAGATAATGGAAAGAATTGTTTATGCACAGATTCAGTCTTATTTTTCTAATAATAATTTAATCACCAATTTCCAACATGCATATAGAGAAAAATATTCGACAGCCACTGCCTTGACTCAAATGGTTGATGACTGGTTTAAGGAAATAGAAGAGTGGAAAATTATAGGAGTAGTTTTGCTTGATTTTTCTGCAGCTTTTGACATCATGGATCATGAGTTAATGTTGAAAAATTTAAATATTATGGTTTTTTTCAGTCTTTATTATTGTGGATAAATAGTTATTTGAGCGATAGAAGGCAAATGGTGTACTTTAATGGAAGTTATTCAGATGTTAAATATGTGAAACATGGAGTGCCTCAGGGAAGTTGTCTTGGACCACTTCTGTACACAATTTTCACTAATGATCTTCCTTTAATATCACAAAAGGCACGTATCTCGATGTATGCTGATGACTCCACAATATATTTAGCAGAAGCAACAATTAGTGATTTAAATATAAATTTAGACCGCGAGTTGAAGTTGGTTGTAGATTGGATCAACACTAATAAACTTATTTTGAATGTGTCTAAAACAACCAGTGTTGTAATTGGAACAAACTACTCTTTATGTTTAAAACCAAAGCTTGATCTCAGTATAAAAAACATGTTTATTAAGCAGGTAGAAGAAACCAAACTTTTGGGAGTTTTCATAGAAAGTAAATTATCATGGGATAAACACATATAGAGAGTGGTAACTAAAATGGGAAACACTTTGTCTGTAATTAAGAGATGTGCAAAATATCTGACACAACAAACAATCAAACAAGTAATTCAGGCTTTGGTTTTATCTCATCTGGATTATTGTTCAACAGTTTGGTCCAATACTTCATTAGGTAATATAAGAAAATTGCAACTGGTCCAGAATAAAGCGGCACGTGTAGCTCTTTCTTGTGGGTGGAGAACAAATATTACTAAAATGCATGAATGTCTCTCTTGGTTTGAAGTGAAAAAAAGATTGCTGTATTCATTGATGGTTTTCATTAAGAATGTCATAAGAACAAAGACCCCATTTATTTTTTACAAAAAACTATCCTTTAGTACAAATACACACAATTATTCCACAAGGCTGCTGCTGCAGGTTGTTTTACTTTACCTAGATCCAAAACCAAATCAACGTACAGCAATATACAGAGCAATGCAAGAATGGAATTCACTCCCAAATCATATTACACAACAAAATGACATATATGGTTTTAAAAAAACACTAAAAGAGCTTTACTTAAGAAAAAACTTTAGTAATTAATAAGTATTCTTTGGTGTGTAAGGGTATTATGGGCATTCCTTGTTAAATGATGATATTTATCTGTTAGATCATGATAGATTCAGTCGGAGCCTTTCTATTTTCTTTGTGTTTTCTTTGTGTTTGTGTTATTTAAACTGTCAGTTGTTATCGTTTTATTTACAGTAGACGTGCAATACGATGTGTTATGTTACTGTATTATGATGAGTAGTGTGAATGTGTATTTTTATATTGTCACCATGTAAACTATGTGGACAACAGGAAGAATAGCTGCTGCTATGCAAAAGCTAACGGGGATCTAAATAAACAAACAAACAAACAAACAAAAGATTCTTGTTTATATGCTTTACTCACAGGTGAGTGAATTGACCTGGATATGAAGCGTCTGTAGCGCAAAATAATATAATGTTAGTCTCTAAAGAGATCAGACGGAGCCCTCTCCTCTTCTCTCATATAAAACATTCAGCAGCAGCGGTCGTATTTTATCAGCGGTGCTGCTGCTGGCATATAGAGGAAACACTGGTGAGGCTGCAGGTCGTATCCCCGCGGACCCTCCACCGTTTTCTGCTTTCTACCTTCGGCTTTGTTTTGGTTTTAAACGGATATGACGTCACGTTACTCAGACTACACAATAAAAGTGGTAACTTCCTTCTATCTGTGCATGTGTCATTTTTCAACACAGTTTTGTGGGTAAAAACATCAGTTTTGTGTCGTTTAAACAGTAATTTATTCAGTTCTTGAGTCTTCCTCGTGTCTTTAGTGTCGTTATGAAGCCCTGAAGTCATGAACACTGACCTGAACATCGGTGGTATCAGAGGACGAGCCTGCTGCTGGTCTTCTGGGGACCTTGTTGATCCGCTGGTCCAGGTTCTGCTGGTCCTCCTCCGTTTCGCTCTTGTAGTGCTCCTGGTCCTGGTCCTGGTCTCTGTTTCAGAAAGTGTGATTAGTGTTTTATTTCCTCATTCATTCAGTCCGTATCGAAGGTTTACTGTGTGTCAGATATTAGTTTGTTACTCTGGACTGTCTAAAGTTACTCTTTTATGTGCTGTCAGTCATTTCTTTGAACATTCAAATATCTATGCTGTTACTGTAATGACTATTTCTCGCCTCAAATGTTCTCAGAATCATCTTGTAGTTATTGTTTAGCTGTAAAATGAGAAAGTTCGTGACGGGCTAGATTTTTCTAAAGCCTGAAAACAGAGCCATGATGAGGTGCAGACGTCTAGTTTTCTCTCAGACCACTTGAATTACAATATGCTGAAAGGTTATTATGGAATTTTTGCCAAATTATGCCAAAAAAATTGTTGCCTACTGCCACTTTAATATCAGAATATGTATCTATAATCAATATATCCCAATTATGAATATTAAACATCTTAAATGTTGCAAAAGGCTTAGGAGAGGGATGGCACTTAGCTACAGGTGTCATACACAATTAGTTTTAATATCAGAATGCAACCTTATATTCAATTAAATTATTCAATTTAGGACGCCACCTGATTTTGGAAAAACAGGGACAACCTCAAAATTTGATATTAATCAATTGAATCTCATAATCTCAGGGATACTACAGACTTCTTGGGCATAGTGTACAGTCATTAGAGTTGTTTTATATACACACACATCGAATAGCCAAGTTCTTTATAAATTAAATGTATATTTAAGTAACAACATGACTAAACTACTGACAGAAAATAAGTGAATAAATGATCAAACAACAGGAAAAAGGAATAGAATGATAAAGGATGAATGAAGGAATACAGTGAATACAACGATGAACATTTATGAATAGAAACAAATCAAATGTGACCAGGGATTAGAGACCGGCTGTGCATCTCTCTGCAGGCTCCCTCTGTACATGTTAAACAAAATTCCTGTTATTAAAACATATGTTAGCTCAGCATTTCAATTAAAGTACACATGAATTTGCATTAAATGTCAGTTTCATTTAGTCTTCTTAACAGTTTGGATGTGTCTCTGTTTATGTGACTGTGTGTGAGTCACCCAAAGGAATGCAGTGCAGGTCGTAAACCGAGGAGGTCATAAAACCTACTTTGTATATTCATATTGTTTCTCCAGTTCTGCTTGAGAGCTCCAACCTGTACAACAAACTTCTGTTCTTTTCAGATGATTAGTTAAACATAGCATATTAACTAATGTACATACTAATGGCAGAATTAGTTTCTTCTGATTCACATCATCAGTTCATTGTGTCTTACTGGTTTGTCTTCACCGCTTCTCTGAGTCTTTGGGAAGAACCAGATGTCAGGGCTTTAACCCATAATTCAATTAACAGCTCAAATGGTCAGGATGGGTACTAAGTCTTGTGGTTGTTTCTCCTCTGTGAGCTTAACCAGGCTGGTTGTAAATTAAGAATCCTTGTTTCCCAGAATGTCTATAACAGAGGTGCTGAGTGCAAAGTTCGTGTGACCCATAGAGTCACAACGGTTACATTTATGGGAATTACGTCAGGTTGAACTTCACCAGAATTTTCCTTTAAGATTTTGGTTAAGGTTTGTGGCTGGTTCTCCCTCCTTGTGATTGGAAGACTCTTCCAGATGTTCTGACAGTTCAGCCACATAACGGAGCCCCACTGGGAAATTTCTGGTGGTCCAAGTATGTAGTCATAGCCACAAAAACATACACGTTGTTAAGAACATGAATTTACTGTTGGTCACCCTTCAATGTGGAGAGAAGCTGAGAATATAACAACACAGCTATCAGGGCATGGGGAGGAGGCAGGAGGAATCAGCTAGCTGGGCTCTGAAAAATGTTCACAACGATGCAGTGTGAATGCGTTGGTGGGATTTAAGGTGACTACTATTAGAAAAAGTTTTACCACATTGGTCACACCAGTATGGTTTCTCTCCAGTGTGAATGCGTTCGTGTCTTTTAAGGGAACTACGATTATAAAAAATGTTACCACATTGGTCACAACAGTCCGATTTCTCTCCAGTGTGAATGTGTTGGTGGGCTTTAAGTGTACTACCATCGGAAAACGTTTTACCACAGTGTTCACACCAGTATGGTTTCTCTCCAGTGTGAATGCGTTGATGTCTTTTAAGGGAACTACTATTATAAAAAACTTTACCACATTGGTCACACCAGTCCGATTTCTCTCCAGAGTGAATGCGTTGGTGGGCTTTAAGGGTACTACCATGAGAAAAGGTTTTACCACATTGGTCACACCAGTGCGGTTTCTCTCCACTGTGAATACGTTGGTGAGTTTTAAGGGAACTACCTTGAGAAAAGGTTTTACCACATTGGTCACACCTGTGCGGTTTCTCTCCAGTGTGAATGCGTTGGTGGGCATTAAGGTTACTACCATCAGAAAACGTTTTCCCACATTGGTCACACCAGTACGGTTTCTCTCCAGTGTGAATGCGTTTATGCTTTTTAAGGTAAAGTGATCGAGTGAAAGCTGCCCCACATTCATCACAGCTGTAGGGTTTCTCTCCAGTGTGACTGCGTTGATGTGCTTTCAGGTGACCTGATCGAGTGAAAGCAGCCCCACATTCATCACAGCTGTAGGGTTTCTCTCCAGTGTGACTGAGTTGATGTGTTTTCAGGTGACCTGGTTGAGCGAAAGCTGCCCCACATTCATCACAGCTGTAGGGTTTCTCTCCAGTGTGAATGCGTTGGTGGACTCTGAGGTTCCTCCTCGAAGCGAAAGTTTTCCCACATTGGTCACAGCTGTGTAGTTTCTCTCCAGTGTGAACTCTCTGATTAATCAGTCCCTTTCTTCCTCTCCGTTTCTATAGCAAAAGACATACAAAGAGAGAGTCAGAGAGATGCCAGGGTGGAGCGACCTATCTAGAACCATTAAGAACATTTACAGCATGTCAGTGGAACATAACCCACAATGTTCCAGTCTGACTAATGCACTACCACCTGTGACAACCAACTGCAGGGCCTTGTCCCTCTCTAGACATTTGATTGATCACCACAGACGCCCCCTTGACATTTCTTAATTATCAGTCGACATCCCCATTATGGCGTTGCATTATGGGAAATTAAGATTGAGTGTTGTTGTTAACTCTGCTCATTCATAAACAAAACGGTTCAGCTCTTTCATTTTAAAACAGATATATTACAAATATTTTAAGTCTTTTTTATGTACTTATTGTATTTTTTCCATTCTATAGTTGTGTCTTGACTTTACCAGTACAGTGTTTGCTTTTATTTTTTTTGGTATTTCTCTTACTATGTTTATTGTTATGCACCAAAAACAATAAGGGGAATTCCTTGTATCTGTAAACCTGATTGTAATTGTTGCTACATAATTTGTATTATTTGTTTACTTCTAAACATTTTTCATTCGGTAAATGGTGCTTTTATTTTGAAGGCTCAGCTAAGTTACAAGAATCTCGTTAGGCTACTCTCGGGTGAGTAGGACTCAGTAGCAGCAGAACCGGCAAGCAAGCAAACAATTGTGCACCAGTTAAGAGTTAAGTTCTTGTCAAAACGGACTTTAATTGGACGTGAACCTCTGAAGATAGAAGATTATTCCCTTTTTGCAGCATACAGCCGACGAGGTATTTTGTTGTTTGTCTGTATTTTACTTTGTAAATGTTATTTCACATGCTGTGCATGCTATTCTTATGTTAAGTTAACACGGTCTAACATTTATTTTCTTGACAATGTGTGTTTAGTTTTCACGGTGGATTTGAAGAGGAAGCTTTGAATAAACCAGTAGCAAGAATGCCACTTGTGTCTGCCTGTGCTTCGAAGGAATTACAGTGAAAACTCGAACTGTTCATCGACGCGAGTGGGCCTCAATTAATGACGGCAACTTCAGAGGACTGGCAGGCTTGCCACGACATCTTCAAGGTTTGCGGAGCAGCAGAGGGCCGCAGATGAGCCGAAAACACGGACTATACGCCACATAAAGAAGTAAGAAAAAGCAGTTTTAAGGAGCAACATCTTCAAGATAGAGACATAAAGAGCTTGGACACTAATAAGTCAAGAGTGATCTAAGAAGAAGAGGGCTTTGTAAAGGTTTGCTCAAAGGTTTTGCTGTGCTTACTGTGGTGTGTGGTAAAAGTTTTGTTTTATTTGCTCAAGTAATTTAATTGAAGCTTGCTATTTATAGAAGTATCTAAGTGCCAAACTTAAAGGGTCAATATGTTTTTTCATTCTAAGTTGCCAAACTTAAAGGGTACATATGCTTTTTCATTGATCCTTTGATATTCCACATTTAAAGTGTGTTTTTGGAAATAATAAGTGAAGGCTATTTGTCATTTGATATTGAGGTTTTCTAAGTGTTTTATACATATTGAGTGTATGTTGAAGGTAATATTTGGAGCTGAATTAAGCTGTTTTCTGCACATTTTCCGTTTTCTAAGTGCATTTTGACCTCTTCAAATACTGTTATTGAAAATCATAACATTTTATTTGGTATAATCTTAAAAGTATTTACATTTAAGTGACATTTACATTTGAGTAGGTGTTAAAAGTTAATGTAGAGGTTTAATACAGTAATACTTTCTATTTATAAAACTTGGTCAATTTAAAGCAGAGATTTGAACATGTCAGAGCCAAGTGAGCCTACAAGTCAGTTAAGGGACAATGATAGGGATGATGAAAGTTCCCAAGATCAACCTGAAGAAAGTCAAGTGGTTGGTGCTGAAGTCCAACCAGAAGGAGTGCAGCAACCTAGACGAAGTCAAAGACCCAGAACTCTAAACGAGAAGCGCAGAGAAATGCAAGAAAGGAAAATTAAATCGCTTCAACAAGGAATCAACTATGGAGAATACTTGCTAAGTCTGCTAGGCAGCAATTATCACAGTCAATAGAGCCCTTATCTGAGAATCTGCTTGATATGATATCATTGGTGATGTCACAAGTCTTTCTGCAAATGTCGAGCGTGTTAATGACGTCTGTGTGTAGAGATTTCTAGGTTCATTGTGTCCAGAGCATCATGTCGACGGGATGGAAAGATTCCAGAAGGAGAAGAGGAAGATTGGCTGGAAGCAGGCTCTCTCTTCAACTCAAGCTCAGCCATCTTTGTAGTTTTACACTGCTCGCCATATTGTTTGTAGGCCATGCAGACATCAAAGACAAGTAGCCATCTTGTCTTTGTCTCTCTCTCTCTCCCTCTCTCTCCCACAGACGCAGACACAGACACAGACATACAGACACACAGACACAGACACACAGACACACACAGACACAGACAGACACAGACACACACACACACACACACACACACACACACACACACACACACACACACACACACACACACACACACACACACTGTGTTTGGCTTGTTTAGTTTAGTTATTTAGTTAGATTAATATTGTGTTTCAACTTTTATTATCTTGTAAATAAATATTTGTGGATTGTACATGCTGGTCTGTTAAATGTTGTACAAGAGTGAATAATGCCAACCGCTGCTGTGTCGAGAACTCCAAAACCCTTCAACCTTTTCTATCTATTGATATAGCAATGTTTGGTTATAGTTATTCATTTAATTATTAATGAAAGTTCCAAATTGATAGTTTAGTATATTTAACAAGACTTATCTATGAGACTACATTAATTTGCTATCATTTTCTCTTTGTTTCAAAGAGTGGTGTCCCGAGGATGATTTAATATACATTAAATCTAATTCTTCAATATAATTAAAAAATATTTTGATAGTTATTCATTACTTCTGATAGCCATTTTAATGTCTTTTGAGCATATGTACCAATATAATTTGGTGCCCTGTTATTATTAATATATATTGATAATTTAGTAATATTAATTTTTATTAATATTGATAATTATTTTTAACATTTTATTATAACTAAACCAGCTCCTATCTGCATCCCCTACATTATGGTGCCCCGTGTGAGGCATAGTATTGTTGGCAAATTATTCATAATTGTGCAATATTAATTTTGAGCATCATTTTTGGTCAAAACCAAAAATTTCATATTCCACTTCTAAACAAACCAAAAGTGTTGACATTCTACACCACTAATCTTCCACAGGAGTAGATGTCCAGCTGTACTTATAAATAAGAACATTGTGGTTAGAATTGTAATTTGAGAGATTTTGATTATTAACACTTTAAGCCTTCATAGTGTTTTTTTTTTTTAGAACTTGCTATTGCTGCTAATTCAAGTTAACCTACACTGTAGAACTTGAAAGAATTTTGGTTCAGCATTTGAATACCACGTATTCAATGCATTCTAGTCAAGTTGTCAATTTGCTGTTAATCTAAGTGTTCCTTTAATGACACAGCGTGCCACCGGCCCTGTGTAACATAGAGAGCTTGTACCTGGCTGTTACTGCCACGCATTCCAGCCTGAGTGAGTTAAATTGAGCCTGATAGAGCCACAGTTTGCTACCAGCCCTGTGATATAAGTTTGCACCAGCTGTTACTTTCACGTGTTCCAGCTTGAGTCACCTTTAAGAGACATCATCACAACTGTTACTGCCTTGCATCTCAGTTAGTGCATGTTGTAAGTGTGTAAGCAAACTTGTTTTGTAAACCTGTGTTTATTTTACTGGTCCATTTTGTTTTATGCCCACTAGAGACACTAGTTGGTGTTGTAGCTACCCCTCCTCCACAGAAAGCTACCCCCTTAGTGTAGGCCAGTGTATTGTTGTTAGGCTAGTGTACCTACTGCTACACTACAAGGTGTCTGCCAAAGCAACACCATAGCCACAACATTGTTTTGTCTTTTGTAGTAGACATCCTGTTTAGTTTCACCTTCCATTCCAGGCATAACAATGGAGAGCCCCTGTGTAGAGCTTTTTATTTCCTCCATAGCACAGAGCCTGAACCCTGGCTGCCCTGAACTCATCAGCAGGTTGAGTTTCAGTAAGTGCAGGACAGAAATATAATTGCTACTCACAGACAGGTGTGATGCGCAGACCGCATCCAAAGACTCATTATGGAAATGCTTGCTTCTGATATTTCACAGGCAGACCAATCTTGCCATTCAGAGCAAAGCAGCCCTGGAAAAGGAGGTAGAACCCCAAAGTACGCAAAATGCTTGTCTCCTCCATGAAGTTCAGACAGCTAACAAAAAGATTATGCGTTACTTAGAAGACTTGCATTCAGCAGAGTCAGATCTTTGCTCACACAAGGAAAAATTGTTAGGGCTTAGACTAGAATGTCTTTCCCCACCACAGTCTGTCAGCCATTGTGATTCTGGTTACTCCGATTCACACTCTTCATTTGATGAGAGGTTAACCCCCTCTCTACTCAGAAGTGAAAGATTTCCAACCGACTCCACACAGACATAGGGTCTTGCATGCAAACTAACCATCTTTTCTAACCCACTGCATTATCCGACACACATTAAGATCACTTACATAAACTGTGAATTGGTTTAAACACGCTAGCTCGCTGGAGAACCGGCCACAGAGCAGCAGAGTGGCGAGGGAGAGAGCTGCCTCTGAGGGGGCAGAGAGATACCTGCCGAGACAACACGACCCTTTTTAACCTTACTCTAATATCTGGAGGGATATCAGTCCACTCGTTTGTTTCTGTAACTGAAAAAGCAGTTTGGGTAACGTAAATTTTGTCGAGCAATGTTTTATATCCGCCGTCTCCCCTCGTTGATAATCCTGTTTGTCTGACTTCACTATGAGCTGTTAGAATAAATAGTTTAAACCTGCAGTATCTTATAAAGTAAACTAACAGAACATAAACAACTAAATCAAAGTTGTATTTTTCGATAATATGGTAATAGTGGTACGAGTTCGTGCTCGTTGTCCAGTGTTTTAAGCTGATTTCTCTTTTCCATTCTCCAGTAAACGTGCGGCAGCGACGCGCTTTGAGTTCAAGCTGGTGCACGCTAAGGGTAGAGTGCGAGCAGGGAGGCAGGGAGGCAGGGAGGCATCTGATTGATTCTTTACAACTGGGCGCAGAGGCACTGACTGGTAGACGTTTTTACAGGATTACAGCAGCTACAGGTGACGGATCTTTTCCGGTCTTTTTTCAGAGCTCATAAGAAATGGATTGCTGTCGGGGTGTAAAGACCATTTCAACCAATATAACAAATAGTGTATACTGGATAAATCGCATACCCTGCCTTTAAAAAAACACATCTTGACCCAGGGTCTCTAAATAACTATCGACCAGTCTCAAATCTTCCATTCTTTTGTAAAGTACTAGAAAGAGTGGCGTATCAACAACTTTCAGAACATATATTGTTTAGTGACCTTTTCGAACCCTTTCAGTCTGCTTTTAGGGCCTGCGACTCCACTGACACTGCGCTTACTAAAGTCGTAAATGATCTGCTCCTGATTATGGATTCAGATTCCACCTTTACTACTGGATCAGTAGTAGTGCAGCTTTTGACACTATTGATCATCGTATACTCCTTGACCGACTAGAGAACAAATTTGGCGTCTCTGGGCTTTGCTCTCGCATGGCTGCAATCTTATCTATCTGAAAGAACACAGTGTGTCTCTTAATAATACGACATCAATATTCTCTGAGGTGAAATATGGCGTACCTCAGGGCTCTGTTCTTGGCCCTCTGCTCTTCTCCCTATACATCGCACCTCTTAGCCTAATCAAACGTAGTTATGGAATTGATTTTCACTGTTACGCTGATGACACACAGCTGTGTGTGCTGATAAAAGCGGAAGATCGATCACAAATTATTAAATTAGAGGCCTGCCTGTATGCGGTGAAAAACTGGATGTCAAGTTATTTCTTGCTCCTACATTCGGATAAAACTGAGATGCTGGTCATTGGCCCCGCTCGACATAGACATCAGTTTGATCAGGTAACAGTAACTCTAGATAACTGTGTGATATCCAAGAGTTCAACAGTTAAGAATCTTGGCGTTATGTTTGATTCAACTCTTTCTTTTGATCAGCACATTAAAGACATCACAAAGATCTCTTTCTTCCACCTACGCAACATCGCTAAAATCAGGTCTTCTTTATCCATGGCGGATGCAGAGATTCTAATCCACGCCTTTGTATCATCTAGACTGGATTACTGTAATGTTTTGCTCTCAGGTCTGCCTCGTTCTAGTACCAGAACCTTTCAAATGGTTCAGAACACTGCAGCAAGAATCTTAACTAAAACTAGAAACTTTGACCATATTACACCAGTTTTAGCTTCATTACACTGGCTCCCGATCCATGTTAGATCAGATTTTAAAGTGCTTTTGATGACCTATAAAATTGTAAATAGGTACGCCCCTTCCTACTAAAACCTTATACTAAAACCAGGACTCTCCGCTCTCAGAATACAGGACTCCTGTCTGTCCCCAGAGTGAAAAAGAAGTCAGCAGGCCAAAGGGCCTTTTCTTATCGAGCTCCTTCCCTCTGGATTAACCTCCCTATAGACATCAGACAGTCTGACTCTGTGGAGGTCTTTAAATCCGAACTCAAAACCCATCTTTTGCCCTCACTTTCAATTAGTTAGCTGGTGGGTCGGTCTCAGTCTCAATGTATAATTTCAGCCTAGCAGTCCTGCCGACGAAAACATTATTAATTTTAAGCCACTACCTCTCAATAACCCTCTGTTGTTTATGTCCCACAAGCACTGCTGTGTGCCTCGCTCTCTCTCTCCCCTCTCTCTCCTTTGAATCAGGCTTCTCCCTGATGGGCCATCAGTCGTTCTGTGATGTCTCTCTGCCTCTCTGGTGGTGCCTCTTTCCACAAGACAGACCTGGACCTTAGTTCTCCAGGAGATTTAGCCTCTCTAACAATTTACATCAGTCCAAGGGGGCTTAATGGCATGGGTAACATACGTTTATATTACTAAGCAACTGTGAATTAAAAACTAAAATATGGTCCTCTCTCTAGGTTCATGGTGGAGAGGAGGTCGTGTTGCTCGGGCTCTATCTATTTTGATGTGGAGAGGAGGTTGTGTTGCTCTGGCACTATCGATCTGGCGCGGAGAGGAGGTTGTGTTACTCTGACATCCTAAAATCATAACAATATTATGAGAAAACCCAAGATTCATTCAAGACAGCATGAAAGTCATGACAGGAGTATCTAGGGATACAAATGTATGTATTTCAACAAAGGGAACAAGAAGAAACTTTAGCGTTTTAAAGAACCTTTGAGGCCTTTTGACTTCTCAGAGTTTATGTGGTGCACCTGAATGCACCATCAGTCTGACGGAGCCCACACGCTTTACCGTACAAAGGAAACGTTGAGATAGCGCGACTGACCGCGGCTGTGCAATACTGTGGATGGCCGTAGCCATGATGCTGTGATGGAGAGTTTTCAAAGACGCACCAAAACGTCTTGTTATCTCTCTGTGAGGGATTCAGAGAGAGATCTGCATCCATTCCTCTCCTTCCCACTTCTGTGTGAGTCTCATGGTGAGTCTGCATAAGACCCAGCGCCATTGAAAGAGATGCCAGCTGACAGCCAATCAGAGAGCCCGCTACATCCCATGTGGCTAATTTGCATTGATTTGCCTCGTTTCAATTCGTGGAGGACCGTGAGGGTCATGGAAAAGCTAAATGCAGAGGCTAAATGGAGAAGCTAAATGAGTCAGCAAAACCAATAGCTAACACATTTAGTAAAAACATTAAGGAAAAGCTAATCCTAATGGGAAAAGAAGTTGCCCTTTTAAATGTCTGATTAAAAACCTGTATTCTTAATTCAATTTGTGAATCCAGTTATTTATTTCTCTTTTTAAACTGCATTTTCAAATACAATTTTAAATTCCATTATTCATTTATGGATTCATTAATGTATTTTTAAATGATGTAAATATTGACTGTTTTATGGTGTTTTTGTAATTCTCTTTTTAATTTGAAATATTAATTGATGGATTAATATTTCATTTGTAAATGTTTCTTTCTTTTCATAATTCATCTTTTTATTAACCATTAAAATGTAAAATAATTAAATACTTTGTAATTTTGTCCATTTATTCATAGATTAATGAATTAATTTGTAAACACATTTGTTAAAACCTATTTTTATTGTATAATTAGTTATTAATCAATTAAATGCTCTATTACTATTTATGTGACTCTTGTGGTCCTCCATAGTACAGAGGCGTGTGTGCACCGTCCACACGTGGCGTAAAAACAGCACTCGTGGACTCATCATGACACATTTTGTTAGATATAAAAACGTGTGGGGGAAGCCTCTGATGACAGAGGAAATGTGCTTCTTTAATGACACGAGTCCGTGCTGCCTACTAACCGAGAGTTTAAGCGCTGCTCCGGTTACGGCGGTCACGCTCGCTGCCCAAGCTCCAAATATTCCCTGTTGATTAATATCCCTATAGTTTGCTGTCTATAATGTTACTGTGTGACACTCAGGTGAAGTTGAAGGACTGTTTTCCCTTCAGCGAATGATAATCCTGAATCAGTGATCAGCATTGATGCTTCATTGTTGACATCTACCCGGTGCTTGTTGTTATAATCGTTGTGCTGACATCAGGTAAGTGAAAAGATTCTTGTTATTTGCTTTACTCACAGGTGTGTGAATTGACCTGGATATGAAGCGTCTGTAGCACAAAATAATATAATGTTAGTCTCTAAAGAGATCAGACGGAGCCCTCTCCTCTCCTCTCATATAAAACATTCAGCAGCGGCGGTCGTATTTTATCAGCGGTGCTGCTGCTGGCATATAGAGGAAACACTGGTGAGGCTGCAGGTCGTATCCCCGCGGACCCTCCACCGTTTTCTGCTTTCTACCTTCGGCTTTGTTTTGGTTTTAAACAGATATGACGTCACGTTACTCAGACTACACAATAAAAGTGGTAACTTCCTTCTACCTGTGCATGTGTCATTTTTCAACACATTTTTGTGGGTAAAAACATCAGTTTTGTGTCGTTTAAACAGTAATTTATTCAGTTTTTGACTCTTCCTTGTGTCTTTAGTGTCGTTATGAAGCCATGAAGTCATGAACACTGACCTGAACATCGGTGGTATCAGAGGACGAGCCTGCTGCTGGTCTTCTGGGGACCTTGTTGCTCCGCTGGTCCGGGTTCTGCTGGTCTTCCTCCATTTCGCTCTTGTAGTGCTCCTGGTCCTGGTCCTAGTCCTGGTCTCTGTTTCAGAAAGTATGAATAGTGTTTTATTTCCTCATTCATTAAGTCCGTATCGAAGGTTTACTGTGTGTCAGATATTAGTTTGTTACTCTGGACTGTCTAAAATTACTCTTTTATGTGCTTGTGAAGTCAAACTGAAGGTTCCAGGAAATTAAGCTTTGAAAAAATGAATAAATAGAGATTAAGAAAATAGTATAAATAGGAGAATAGAAAATAAATAAATCAGAAAGTAATTTGTAAATTAATAAGTCCACTAGCAAAACTGAGTGCTCAGGAAGTAAACCGGATGGAGCTAATTAACCTGATTATGCCCGGAGCATTAGAAAAGCAACACTCTGTGTCACAGTGAAAAGGGTCTGGAGAAGTTAGCAGCGCGCTAACAAGCAGTGCTGTCACTCAAGCAGCGCTGCGATCTGCGGGACTTTGTGCAGAACGGACGTCTACAAAGTTGGAGAGGCAGCCGGTAAATGAACTATACTGGATCACAGACTGAGAGACTGTTTACCCGGCGGAGATCGCTGATGATGTTGTTTGTTTAGCGCTGTTATGCACGGGGAACGGTAGCCCATTTGTTTGTGGCGATAGTTTGACTCTGCTTCATAGAAGATCGCTTGTTTAATTCTGCCGAGTTTGTTTTGAGTCCAGTTGCATGTGCGGTAGATAATACGGTGAGAGGCATGGTGAATTGTGATGATTGCGTTAAGAGGGTGTTGATTGTTTGTTGATTGTTTGTTAAATACTGGTTCACATTCAGTCACAAATGTGGTGAGAAGCTCATTATAAAGTTGTGAATAGTAGGTTTAGGCTTTTAGCTTACATGGGCTTATGGGAAAATGTTAAAATGACTGCAGGATTTAATATTACCGCAAACTTAATTATAAAATACTTTGTGTTTAAATAAATAATTAAAAATAGTAATTAAATAATTTAATATAAAATATATATACATATTACCTTTATGTTACGAAGAAAGCTATGGCAGCAGTGGGCACTTGATTATTTGTATTTCACATGGGTATGTGTATTAAATGAAATAAGGGAGATGAATTTTGGTTAAAGTTTAAAAAGTCTAAAAATGTATTTGTTCTTATTTAACACTTATTTTGGTAATAATGTGTACATTTTTCTTTTCTGTATTTTTTCTATTTTCAAAAGGTTTTTCACCTAATGGCAAAGAATTAATGGCTAAGAAATTCCTAAAATGAACTGAAATGTCAGATCAACCTTCGAAATAAAGGAGGGAAAAGAAAGAAAGCTGTTTGTCATTGAGTGGATTCCTGATAGAAATCGCCAAGTAGATGTTTATTCTCTCTCAAGTTGGGAAACTGCACAAACCAAACAATAACTTGACAGTGCTGTCAGTCATTTCTTTGAACATTCAAATATCACACAGCATCAAGTGGCCCTCAGCTCAGAATAAAACCTCTGCATGTCCTTCTTTATAACACTGTGACTCTGAACACAGACAGCTGTCAGTCTGTTAGAGCAGTTCCACTAAAATGTTTATTGCTCATAATGTGTAATCTCAGTTTAAACAGTAAAGATCAGTATGAAGCTCAGACACGTAGGATCAATGAATAATGATCTCTATCACTCATGATGTGACTGGTCCCACTGATGGAACAGAACTCCTCTAATATTGTAGATTATCTGTTAATATTTCTGAGTGAGCAGGATGGTGGTGCAGCTGCAGAATGGAGTTAGAAAGAGAGTTTTTTTAAATAGGCTGCGTATAGTCTGAACAGGTTTTAACAGCATTTCGCTGACTGGGTTTAAATTGACTCCATTTGTTGAAGTAGCTGAAATAAAGTCACTGAATGCTGTTGAGCCGAGATCCAAATAGATGTCTACTATTTAAAATCTACTCTATTGAACCTTTAAATCACCAAACACATTATTACTGGATCAGACTGTGAGCTTACAGTCATGTCTCTCTGTCTCTGATGGAGAGATTTGATATTTTTCATCTTCAGTTGCTGCTCCTGTGTTTTGTCCCGTCACATTAAAGCTGAATAAATCTATTTAAATGTAATGTAGGCTACAGTCTAATACACAGTCACATTCACCACTTTATCATCCATTAAGGAAATGTCAGTCTGCTGAAAGATGAATTCATGGACAACACTGAATTAAACTTTATTGTGTTATTGACACTTTTCCCTGCTGGGACTTTTTTAAAGAGAAATGTGCACAGTCAGCATATACATGCATTAATATCTCTACGTGGACTGGATTCAGATGGAGGCTCTGCCTCTTATTTACCTGTTGCCATGGTGAATCGTAGTATCAGAGCTCCATTGATGATGGCTGTTTTCATCCTCACATTTGATCGAACAAACTCTGATCAGCTGTTCTGGAACCGAAAACTTTTCCATCTCAGAGTTTGTTAAAGCTGCTTTCTGAAACGGGCTCCTGGTCCTGGTCTCTGAGATCCAGCAGGTCTCCACTCTGACTGCTGGACTCTGTTGTCCTGGACTCACTACAAATCAAAGCACACGGAGATATTCAGGTACTGCTGTCTCCTCTGGTTTTACTCCCATCCACGTAGGGCTGATAACATGGTCCATGTTAGCGTGAAAACAGCTGCAGCTCTTCTCTAAGGGATGCTCTGGTTTCCATGGAAATGATCAGAGATCACATAGACAAGGCCTAAATGTGTGTGATCTGGTTAAAGAGACAGTTCACAGATACAGGTTTGGACCAACTGTTTGGAGAAACGCACTTCCTGTTTTACAGATGTTGAGGATGATTCTAGAAACGAACCAAAGCGACTGAGAAAAGCTGTTAAACTCCTCTCAAACTGGACTAAAACACAAAGTTCAATCAGATAACACGAGCACACATTAAAGTGAGCTAAGGCTAACGCTAGCAGTTAGCCACACAGCAGCAGGCCGAAGCTAACAGCGGCTAATTAGCTGGTTAGCATCGGAGCTAGCCCAGCGTGCTAACGCTATATTCGCTTTGATTTCCGGGTCAAAGAAACATTATTAAAGTTTTTACCTGAGTGTGTGCGGGTTCACCTGGAGCTCTGCCGCCTCAAAACGGACAAATATGCTCGTCAGCTAACGCAACAACTATCCCGCCACCAGCCCGAGATCACAACGAGACAACCACACTTCCGGTTACAAGTACTTCCGGTCTGGTTTTTCACTTTAAAGTGAAAGAAAGTCGCCACCTGGAGGTCCGGAGGGAAACAACAGCTACACATAGGATTTTATTAATCAACGTTATTATATTCAGTGGTGGAATGTAACTAAGTACATTTAGTACTTTAGTACTGTACTTAATTTAAGGTACTTTACTGGAGTATTTCCATTTCCTGCTACTTCCTACTTCTCCTCCACTACATCTCAGAGGGAAATATTGTACTTTTTACTCCACTACATTTATCTGACAGCTTTAGTTACTTTACAGATGACAGTTTTTCATCCCCTTCCTGTCCAGTGAAAACCACGTATCTCCAGATGTGTTGATGTTGAATGTTTGTGGTAAATCTGTTCTATAGGACTAGTTGTTGGTATCCCTTAAGTTGCACTCATAGGCCTGCTGCCTAGACTCAGTAGGGTGATCAAGTGAGCGATGGCATCTTCTGGGTTATCAAGTGCGTGCCCTCTTTCCTCAGTGTTTCACTGATTGACCCACGACACCTCCAGAGGGTTCAGCAGTGATTCACGGCGTCCCAGGTTCACCCAATGATATATCATGACCAATTTATATATATATTTTATTATATTATGACCAATTTGTCATAACCCAGACTACTAAAATATATATATGTAGTTGATCTTCTATAAACTTAAATTTTTGGACTGATTGTGGTTATTGAAGTCAAATAATACGGCATCAGATGTAAAATCATTGCTTTCCCGTCGCGTCAGTGTTACAGGAACTCTTAGCCTGACAGTTAGCCTGCCCAGGACCAGGTTAGTTTCCCAGCACCAGTTGCCATAGTAACATAGCTAGAACTATGTTGAATTTGCTTCATGGAACCGAATCAACTGAAGCAGACAAAACAATAATGGGAACACATCCATAATAAATCTTTCTCAACTCAAGGCTCACATACTCTCTTTTTGGTGCTTTGACCATATCTATGGCTGGGGCGTGTAGCCGTATTGCATGGAGCAGATTGATAATCAATCATTAATTAAAGCTGCAGTATGCGAGATTGGCGCAAATATGATTTTAAAAAGTTATTTTTAGAAAAAGCCGCTATATCGTGACAGTAGTACATGAAACAGATAACCTGAACAAAAAATCATGTTCCTCTGTGTCCTACTGTGGCCTCCGGTGCTCCTAACGGCATCTGAAGGATTTCACTTACCGGAGGAAAACAAGGTCTGCTGTCCAGCAGCCGTCTATGAGAGCCGGCTGTCAATCACTCGCGAACTCCGACCAAACGGTCAAACTAGGCAGCACTGATCAGATATTAATCAATATTCTGTTACTGTAATGACTATTTCTCGCCTCAAATGTTCTCAGAATCATCTTGTAGTTACTGTTTAGCTGTAAAATGAGAAAGTTCGTGACGGGCTAGATTTTTCTAAAGCCTGAAAACAGAGCCATGATGAGGTGCAGACGTCTAGTTTTTTCTCAGACCACTTGAATTACAATATGCTGAAAAGTTATTATGGAATTTTTGCCAAATTATGCCAAAAAATTGTTGCCTACTGCCACTTTAATATCAGAATATGTATCTATAATCAATACATCTCAATTATGAATATTAAACATCTTAATTGTTGCAAAAGGCTTAGGAGAGGGATGGCACTTAACTACAGGTGTCATACACAATTAGTTTTAATATCAGAATGCAACCTTATATTCAATTAAATTATTCAATTTAGGACGCCTACTAATTTTGGAAAAAACAGGGACAACCTCAAAATTTGATATTTATCAATTGAATCTCATAATCTCAGGGATACTACAGAGTTCTTGGGCATAGTGTACAGTCATTAGAGTTGTTTTATATACACACACATCGAATAGCCAAGTTCTTTATAAATTAAATGTTTATTTAACTAACTACATGACTAAACTACTGACAGAAAATAAGTGAATAAATTATCAAACAACAGGAAAAAGGAATAGAATGATAAAAAATGAATGAAGGAATACAGTGAATACAACGATGAACATTTATGAATAGAAACAAATCAAATGTGACCAGGTCAATTCAATGGTTGATATCTCTTCATTAAATTTGTCGCTTGACGTTTAGGCGGATCAGTTAAATCTAGTTTTAGGTATTAATGCACTGTTCAGCAGGTGAGAGTTTAAGAAGCACCAGGGAAGATTGTGAAGCAGTTTCATATTCTAAATTTAGGGATGAGCCTAATTTAGGTGTAAAGCTTATTGATGAATTTCTCAGTTATTCTTATATCTGATATTAACTATCAATATCTTGAACAAACCTTATTTATTAATTGACTCTAAATTTGTTTAGTAGCCTAATCATCAAACTCTTTCACATCTCGTTTCTGTCCGTCTTCATCTCGCTGACATTGCTGGATGTTGTCGGCGGACACGTTCCCTCAGTGAGACTTGGCATGAATTGTTTTCCTCCGTCTCGTTTTCTCTCTCTAGTGCAGCGGGTCTCTGTGCCATTTCTTCAACCCCCCCTCTCCTAGATGGAGGGGTCTCCTGGCATCATTGCCAGTTCAAAATCTCCTCTCTTTAAAGTCTTTTTTTTAAAGTCTCTCCTCTTCATAGTGGCTGGAACCAAGTCTGCAGCATGTTGTGTGGATGTGCACTTTCAGGTCTCAGCAGCTGACGGGTCAGCAATCAGGGCAGAGAAGCAGAGCAGTGAGAGAGATGATCTGGCTTGCAGGATTCAGAGTTCTTTAGTCGTAGTTGGAGCATGTTAGAAGGTGTAGAAGAGGCCTTTTCAGGTTCTTTTTTCAGGTCGGCTGGATGCCGATCTCAGCATGTCGTCAGGTATTGGGCCTGCGGTGTTCATCCGGACCTCAGGATGGGCGAGTGGCCTCCCCCCCCCCTTTCCTTTGGCTGGCAGGCCAGAGAAGGGGGAGCATCAGAGTTCATGTAGAGCAGAGCAACACAGGCAGGGAGGAAGGAGCAGAGCAGAAGACAGAGAGACTCTGTTGACTTCTTCTTCTCATCATCTGAGGAACGGTGCAGCGTTCATTTGGTGGGAAACTGCACTCCTCCCATGTTTTTTTATATTGATTCTTTTAGTTAAACTTCTTCTGCAGGATTGATACTAATTACATTGTTTCTCATAATTAATTTTTCCCTATTTGACATCTGGGCTTTATCTGCTGCAGAACGGTACCAAACACCTATATGATATAAACCACTGAATAAAACCTGATCAACTGAATTAAAATTAATTAACCAATTACACAACATAGATAAACCTTGTTATAATAACATTTAGGTATACAAACACTACAACAGACAGGCCTATATATGTAGATATACAGTAACTGTGCACTAATTACACAGTAAATGAATGGCTATGATTGATCTCAACATGTGGCACAGATCTGTCTAGATGAGAGCAAGAGGCAAAAGGGAAGGGGTCGCTCCCATGAAGCAGACATGTCTGTGAGACTGGGCATCAGGGAGATACAAGTTACCAACATGACAGTTAGAATTGAACTCAGATAACATAAAACACATGTACACACATGTAAAAGTAAAAAGGGGTCAATTTGTGTATGGTTCACAAACAATGTTAAAAGGTGTAATACAATTTAAGTAGATTAAAAAAATATATTCAAAATATAGGACTAACTGAGGCATTAGTGTGAACTCGAATTTCTGTTTTAGATCTCCGGGGACCTATAATACGCATATATAGAACATGTCTGTAGGCTGGCAAGATCTAACCAAGTGATTAATACAAAGGGAAGGTTTTGATCTACAACTTTTAGTCAGTCTAACTTGCTGGGGCTTAATTTGTTATTGTTTCACAAACTTGTTTGTTTATTAGCATGAATATTTGAATTATATAAATTGAAAATAACTGATATAGATAAACTAAACTAGTTCAGTGTCACAGATGTGGATTTGACCTCTAACAGGAATGTCTAATCTAAGAAATGAAGGGTCCACAGATGAAGAGGGGGAGGGATTAGAGACCGACTGTGCATCTCTCTTCAGAATCCCACTAATTTCAGTTTCCTTCTTGTCCCAAACATGTACATGTTAAACAAACTTTCTTTTATTAAAACATACAGTAAGTTAGCTCGGCATTTCAATTAAAGTACACATGAATTTGCATTAAATGTCAGTTTCATTTTGTCTTCTTCACAGTTTGGATGTGTCTCTGTTTATGTGACTGTGTGTGAGCCACCCAAAGGAATGCAGTGCAGGTCGTAAACCGAGGAGGTCATAAAACCTACTTTGTATATTCATATTGTTTCTCCAGTTCTGCATTATTATTTTCATCATATCGCTCATCACACTACAAGTGATTCATCGTCCAAAGTTGTAGGATGCTCGAGCAGCTGTCCCTGATATCAATGTTCTGCACTAGTCCTTGTTTCCCTGAATATTTAATAACAGAGGTGCTGAGTGTAAAGTTAGCGTGACCCATAGAGTCACAACGGTTACATTTATGGGAAATACGTCCGGTTGAAATAAACCAGAATTTACCTTTAAGATTTTGGTTAAGGTTTGTGGTTGGTTCTCCTCCTTGGGATTGGAAGACTCTTCCAGATGTTCTGACAATTCAGCCACATAACAGAGTCCCACTGGGAAATTTATGGTGGTCCATGTATGTAGTCATAGCCACAAAAACATCCATGCTGTTTAGAACATGAATTTACTGGTGGTCATCCTTCAATGTGGAGAGAAGGTGTGAATATAACAACACAGCTATCATGGCATGGGGAAGAGGCAGGAGGAGACAGCTAGCTAGGTTCTGAAAAATGTTCACAACGATGTAGTGTGAATGCGTTGGTGGACTTTAAGGGAAGTACCATTACAAAAAGTTTTCCCACATTAGTCACACCAGTACGGTTTCTCTCCAGTGTGAATACGTTGATGTTTTTTAGGGGTACTACCATGACAAAAAGTTTTACCACACTGGTCACGCTGGTAAGGTTTCTCTCCAGAGTGAATACGTAGGTGTCTTTTAAGGTGACTACCATTAGAAAAAGTTTTACCACATTGGACACACCAGTATGGTTTCTATCCATTGTGAATGCGTTGGTGTCTTTTAAAGAAACTGCCATCAGAAAAAGTTTTCCCACATTGGTCACACCAGTACGGTTTCTCTCCAGTGTGAATACGTTGGTGTTTTTTAAAGGAACTACCATCAGAAAAAGTTTTCCCACATTGGTCACACCAGTACGGTTTCTCTCCAGTATGAATACGTTGGTGGACTTTAAGGGAAGTACCATTACAAAAAGTTTTCCCACATTGGTCACACCAGTAAAGTTTCTCTCCAGTGTGAATACGTTTGTGTTTTTTAAGGGTACTACCATGAGAAAAAGTTTTACCACATTGGTCACACCGGTAAGGTTTCTCTCCAGTGTGAATACGTAGGTGTCTTTTAAGGTGACTGCCGTTAGAAAAAGTTTTACCACATTGGTCACACCAGTATGGTTTCTCTCCAGTGTGAATGCGTTGGTGTCTTTTAAAGAAACTGCCATCAGAAAAAGTTTTCCCACATTGGTCACACCAGTACGGTTTCTCTCCAGTGTGAATACGTTGGTGTTTTTTAAGGGAACTACCATCAGAAAAAGTTTTCCCACATTGGTCACACCAGTACGGTCTCTCTCCAGTGTGAATACGTTGGTGTTTTTTAAGGGTACTACCATGAGAAAAAGTTTTACCACATTGGTCACACCGGTAAGGTTTCTCTCCAGTGTGAATACGTTGGTGGGCTTTAAGGGAACTACCTTTAGAAAAAGTTTTACCACATTGGTCACATCGGTAAGGTTTCTCTTCAGTGTGAATACGTTGGTGTTTTTTAAGAGTACTACCAAGAAAAAATGTTTTACCACATTGATCACACCAGTATGGTACCTCTCCAGTGTGAATGCGTTGATGCTTTTTCAGGTAATCTGATCGAGTGAACGCTGCCCCACATTCATCACAGCTGTAGGGTTTCTCTCCCGTGTGAATGTGTTGATGTCTTTTTATAGTACCTGATTTAGTGAAAGCTACCCCACATTCATCACAGCCATTGGATTTATCTCCCGTGTGAATGCGTTGATGTGTTTTCAGGTAAACTGATCGAGTGAAAGCTGCCCCACATTCATCACAGCTGTAGGGTTGCTCTCCCGTGTGAATGTGTGAATGTCTTTTTAGGTTACCTGATTTAGTGAAAGCTGCCCCACATTCATCACAGCTGTAGTGTTCCTCTCCAGTGTGAATGCGTTGATGTGTTTTCAGGTGACCTGATCGAGTAAAAGCTGCCCCACATTCATCACAGATGTAGTGTTTCTCTCCAGTGTGAATGCGTTGGTGGACTCTGAGGTTCCTCCCTGAAGTGAAAGTTTTCCCGCATTGGTCACAGCTGTGTAGTTTCTCTCCAGTGTGAATTCTCTGATTATTCAGGCCCTTTCTTCCTCTTCGTTTCTATAGCAACAGACATACAGAGAGAGAGAGAGAGCCAGTGAGATGCCATGGTGGAGCGACCTATCTAGAACCATAAAGAACTTTTACAGCATATCAGTGGAACATAACCCACAATGTTCCAGTCTGACTAATGCACTACCACCTGTGACAACCAACTGCAGGGCCGTGTCCCTCTGTAGACATTTGATTGATCACCACAGACGCCCCGTTGACATTTATTAAGTATCAGTCCACATCCCAATTATGGAGTTGCATTATGGGAAATGTAAGATTGAGTGTTGTTGTTAACTCTGCTCATTCATAGACAAAAGTGTTCAACTCTTTCATTTCAAAACAGATATATTACAAATATTTTAAGTCTTTTATACGTCCTTATTGTATTTTTTCTATTCTATAGTTGTGTCTTTACCAGTACAGTGTTTGCTTTTATTTTTTTTGTATTTCTCTTACTATGTTTATTGTTATGCACCAAAAACAATAAGGCAAATTCCTTGTATGTGTAAACCTGATTCTGATTTCTGCTATTTTCTCTCTTTGAGCTTTTTTTGGTCTCTACCAACTACTGAGGGAAATATCAGTCTCTGTAGCTGCTAAATACTCCACCATGTTCAGGTAGTGAACAGAGTACCTGAGCAGGTAGTGAACTATGGAGGACCACAAGAGTCACATACATAGTAATAGAGCATTTAATTGATTAATAACTAATTATACAATAAAAACAGGTATCAATAAATGTGTTTATAAATTAAGTTATTAATCTATGAATAAATGGATAAAATTACAAAGTATTTCATTAAGATAAGAAAAGATGGAGCTTTATTAATCCCGAAGGAAATTCTTGTGCCAGAGATTGCTCAAAATTACAACAAGTTCAAGTGTATGAAAGTAAAAAGTACTCTTTCTAGCACCAGTGCCTAATAGAATAACAATTAAGTAAGATACATTTAGTAAAATGAGTAAATAAGATAAGTAAAATAAAAAAGGTAAAGTGAGCTAAAAAAGAAAAGAAGTAATATTGCACATGATGAACAGTGATATTGCACATGAGAATGGAGAAAGTAGTATTGCACATGATATTGATGTTATTGTTGTTCTCAGTGTCCGGTGTTTTCAGTTATCCTTCCTGCAGAAGGGGGAGGAGTTATATAGTCTGATGGCCACTGGTAGGAGAGACCTCCTGTGGCGTTCTGTGGTGCACCTCGGTGGTCTCAGTCTACGGCTGAAGGTGCTCTGGTATGACTCCAGTGTGGCGTGCAGGGGAAGAGAGGCGTTGTCCCTGATACTGAGTAGTTTCCTCAGCATCCTCCTCTCCGACACCTCCACCTCCATCAAAGACTCCAGTTCCACTCCCATGACAGAATCTGCTTTCCTGATGAGCTTATTGAGTCTATTAGCGTCGGCTGCCTTCACCCTGCTGCCCCGGCACACTACAGCGTAGAAGATGACGCTGGCCACCAGGGAGTGATAAAACATCTGCAGCATGGTTCTGCAGACGTTGAAGGATCTGAGTCTCCTGAGGAAAAACAGGCTGCTCTGACCCTTCTTGTACAGAGTCTGTGTGTTCTTAGACCAGTCCATTTTATTGTCTAAGTGGATACCCAGGTACTTGTAGTCCTCAACGATGTCCACCTCTGTCCCCCTGATGTTGACTGGTTCAAGATGAGTCCATTGTTTCCTAAAGTCCACCACCAGCTCCTTGGTCTTTGTGATGTTGAGCTGCAGTTGATTTAGGTCACACCATTCCACAAAACTGTCCACCACTCTCCTGTACTCATCCTCCTGAACCCTGCTGATACAGCCCAAAATGGCAGAGTTGTCCAAAAAGTTCTGCAGGTGGCAGGACTGTGAGCAGTATCTGAAGTCAGAGGTGAAGAGCGTGAACAGGAAGGGAGACAGGACCGTTCCTTGAGGAGCCCCCGTGCTGCTCACTATTGTGTCCGACACGATGTTCTGCAGCCTCACATACTGTGGCCGACCTGTGAGGTAGTTGGTGATCCAGGCCACTAGTGGAGCATCCACCTGCATGTCCAGTAGCAGCTTAGTCCTGCGCAGGGCAGGTTGTATGCTGTTAAAAGCACTGGAGAAGCCAAAAACATGACTCTCACATTGCTGCCTGCCTCTTCCAGGTGAGTATAAGCCCAGTTGGGACCTCACCATTCAAGATGGTGGCAAAGACAATGAACTTCACGTCCCAGGATCCTTGAGTAGCTCCACCCATGGACTCAGTAACCATTTTCATTGGCTACTGTAACATGATGACTCATTCACAAGTACTTGTGAAATTCATGCAAGATAAAAGGAAGGGTCCCCCGTTTGTTCTTCGTCTTTCTGCTGCTCCTTGAACCCCTGCTGCCCTGCAGGAGGTCAGCTCCTGGAATTTCTCACCTAAGCTATCCTTACAGACCAGAGAAGCTGCAGAACCAGCTCTGCTCTGGATGTCTTGTTAGCAAACAGACGGAGAAACATAAGGAACTTCTAAGGCAGAAGACGCGAGTGCCTGCCTTTTGACCAGCTAACTTCAACCAACAAGGAAGTTAGTACCAAGCTACCAAGCTGCAGAAGCAGGACTGGACCAGTTTCCTTCCAACTGCACGACTGGATTTGAGCACATCAAGGACCGAGACTTTGACCCTGGAACCACAACTTTCTCCAGCCTGCTTCCTCCAACTCCTCTACTTGGAATTACAACCTTTCTTCCATGGATTGGTAACGTACTGGGGTTATTTTAGCATTAGCAATTGCACATGGCTGAGCAAGACTGTTCAACTTAACTTCTGTGAATGTACATGTATTGATTTGGTTTAATGTAATTCATTGAGTTTGACTGTTGTGATATTATTTATAGTCAGGATATTTGGTTAGCTGGCTTCGCCACATCTGATGTGCTTAGTTAATGCTTCACATAGACAAAGGGTCTTGCATGCAAACTAACCATCTTTTCTAACCCACTGCATTATCTGACACACATTAAGTTCACTTACATAAACTGTGAATTGGTTTAAACACAAACATACACATTCAGAGAACCTCAACCCCCACATCAACACCCCCTTGGTCCTTCCTGAGCCCATGTGCTCCAAAGAACAAAGAGACCATGTGGTGACACCCTGGCGGCCATCTTTGATCCAGCCATCTTTGTAGTTTTACAGTGCTCGCCATATTGTTTGTAGGCCATGCAGACACCAAAGACAAGTAACACACACACACACACACACACACACACACACACACTGTGTTTGGTTTGTTTAGTTTAGTTATTAAGTTAGATTAATAATGTGTTTTAACCTTTATTATCTTGTAAATAAATGTTTGTGGATTATACATGCTGGTCTGTTTAATGTTGTACAAGAGTGAATAATGCAAACCGCTGCTGTTTCAAGAACTCCAAAATCCTTCAACCTTTTCTATCTATTGATATAGTGATTTTTGGTTATAGTTATTAATTTAATTATTAATCAAAGTTCCAAATTGATAGTTTAGTAATGGGACTTGTTTATGAGACTACATTAATTTGCTATCATTTTCTCTTTGTTTCAAAGAGTGGTGCCCCGAGGAGGATTTAATATACATTAAATCATATTATTCAATATAATTAATAATTATTTTGATAATTATTAATTACTTTTGATAGCCATTTTAATGTCTTTTGAGCTTATGTACCAATATAATTTGGTGCCCTGTTATTATTAATATATATATTGATAATTTAGTAATATTAATTTTATTGATATCGATAATTATCTTTAATATTTTCTAATAACTAGACCAGCTCCTATGAGTCCCCTACATTATGGTGCCCCGTGTGAGGCATAGTATTGTTGGCAAATTATTCATAATTGTGCAATATTAATTTTCAGCATCATTTTTGGTCAAAACCAAAAATGTCATATTCCACTTCTAAACAAACCAAAAGTGTTTACATTCTACACCACTAGTCTTCCACAGGAGTAGACGTCCAGCTGTACTTTAAAACAAGTACATTGTGGTGAGAATTGTGATTTGAGAGATTTTGATTATTAACACTTTAAGCCTTTATAGTGTTATGATAGGGGGCTTGCTTTTGCTGCTAATTCAAGTTAACGTACTCTGTAGAACTTGAAAGAATTTTGGTTCAGCATTTGAATACCACGTATTCAATGCAATCTAGTCAAGTTGAAATAAATTGCTTTTAATCTAAGTGTTCCTTTAATGACACAGCGTGCCACCGGCCCTGTGTAACATAGAGAGTTTGTACCTGGCTGTCACTGCTACGCATTCCAGCCTGAGTGAGTTAAATTGAGCCTGATAGAGCCGCAGCGTGCTACCAGCCCTGTGATATAAGTTTGCACCTAGCTTTTTCTTTCACGTGTTCCAGCTTGAGTCACCTTTAAGAGACATCATCACAACTGTTACTGCCTTGCATCTCAGTTAGTGCATGTTGTAAGTGTGTAAGCAAACTTATTTTGTAAACCTGTGTTTACTTTACTGGCCCCTTTTCTTTTATGCCCACTAGAGTCACTAGTTGGTGTTGTAGCTACCCCTCCTCCACAGGAAGCCACCCCCCATAGTGTAGGCCAGTACATTGTTTGTTAGGCTAGTGTAGCTCCTGCTACACTACAAGGTGTCTGCCAACGCAAAACCATAGCCACAACTTTGTTTAGTTTCACCCTCCATTCCAGGTACAACAATGGAGAACCCCTGTGTAGAGCATTTTATTTCCTCCCTAGCACAGAGCCTAAACCCTGGCTGCCCTGAACTCATCAGAAGGTTGAGTTTAAGTGAGTGCAGGAAAGAAATAGAATCACTTCTCACAGACAGGTGTGATGCGCAGACCGCATCCACAGACTCATTGTTTAAATGTTTGCTTCTGATTTTTTCACAGGCAGACCAGTCTTGCCATTCAGAGCAAAGCATACCTGGAAAAGGAGGTAGAATCCCTAAGAACGCAAAATGCTTGTCTCCTCCATGAAGTTCAGACAGCGAACAAAAAGATGATTGCGTTACGTAGAAGACCTGCATTCAGAAGAGTCAGATCTTTGCTCACACAAAGAAAAATTGTTAGGGCTTGGACTAGAATTTCTTTCCCTACCACAGTCTGTCAGCCATTGTGATTCTGGTTACTCCGATTCACACTCAAGATTCAAGATTCAAGATTCAAGATAGCTTTATTTGTCATTCTTATGCTCCACATAAAAACGAAATTATGTTTCACACATCCACCACTCAGTAATTCAGTGCAAAACAATTGGGAAAAATAAATATCCTCACTTGATGAGAGGTTAACTGCCTCTCCACTCAGAAGTGAAGAATATCCAACTGACTCAAAGTCTTTGGGAATGAAGTCAGCTCCACTGAGAGACAGTGCTAACAGCTACCTGACTTCCCATTTTTCTGATACTGACAGTGAAGACACATGTAGTTTATCTTCTAGAAGATACTCTGCCCCAGGTTCTTCTCAGCCACTGAGAAATGACTTTTTCATCTGTGTTCCTTCCTCCAAAAGTTCAGCCTGTTCAGCCTCCTTTCCACTCAGTCACAACAGTGATGACAACTGTTCAGTCTCTGCTTCTCAGCCGGAGAGAACTTTAGCATGTGATGCACAAGTGCATTGTAATGCTAATTTAGTCTCGTCTTCACCAGAAAGGACCCCACAGTGTCCCCGCCTTGAAGTGCTTGAACTCATAGCTAAAGACGTTGAATGTTTTGATCCACACAACTGTGATCACCACATTGATGATGACTATTTTAGAGAATTAGATCATAATCTATTTGACTTACCACACGCCAACCAAAGGGAGAAAGTTAAACGTGTGGAAAACCAGCTCTAAAGCTGTGCACAAGTTTATGCAGTCTCAGCCTCCCAGTGTCAGAAATGACTAGTGAGCTCCGTCATGCACTGATGGAAGAATTCTCTTCTACTGCCGACGTGACCTTAGCGATGTTTGCAGCCTTCCAAATTAAACATTCACGTAGTGAGAATCCTAGGGATTACTACAAACGTTTAAGGCATGCATACTTCCAAGGTAAGAATGCACCAGGCTCAGAAGAAAACCCCATCTTCAAGTCCTTGTTTTTGCAGAACCTGCACCCATGTGTCAGCACTCATGTGGTACTCAGGATGCGTCAGGGTAACCCCTCACTGTTTGAGATAAGGAAGATGACAAAGATAGCTTGGGAAACTCTGGTCATTTCCAAAAGGGGGGGCAAACCAACTGAGCTCACCAGCTCAAACACTGACGTGTCAAGCAGATCTGCCACCTCAAAAGACCATCTTCACAACAGGTCGAAGGGGGGTCACAAAAGGCTGCATAAGGACACTGAGCGTAACCGCCATGTCCACCAACTGCGTCGAGATAGGCATTCACACAACAGAAGTGTAAGAAAGCCATACTCTGAAATTCTGTCCCCGAATTGGCGTGACCGGTCTGACGCTGACCACAGCATCTCTGACCACAGTTCAGACTCTGACAACGGTACAGAACATGGACATAACTTAGCAGACAGTGATAGCTACTCTGAGTGCCTCTCTGCCTCTGGCTACCTGGAGCATTACAGCCCTGAGCCACGAGTCAAGCACAAGAGCTCCAGAGTTATCTTCCTACGGTACTAGCTAACACAAAACTAACAGTGAGACAGATGCTAGTTGACGGTGCCTTAATTCTTTTCCTCTTTTGCAGTTACTAGGGCAAACTTGAGTTTGTTAGCAACAGCAAACCCTAAATTCTGATAGGACTCACACGCCACTGTCCAACTTTACAAGTACACTTGGACCAACTCCTTGGTAGTATCTTGTTTAGAGATCACTAGTGCAAAACACTAGGTTAGGACACCACATTATGGCATCACAGAACTAGTCATAAACCTGTCCTCATATTTTTAGGTGACACTCTCCGCATCTCACCTTAACACCTCTTTACCTCTAACATTCCTATTCTTCACTAACCTCATAAATAATAGAGAAACACTGGTTATGTATTTTATACAATACTATTGTTGTTGTTTATCTGGTTTTATTTGTAACTTAGGGACTGTTCTTTCTTAGCCAAGATAGATAGTTTACCAATGCCCAGTTGGTCAATGAACTGCCCAGACATTACAAATTTGAATGAACTGTGAATGAACTTTTTCCAATCATGGACTTAATGACTTTCGAGTTGTCCTCAGTAATGGAACTGAACAAGCCCCAGGTTGTTTCCAAGAACCTGTGAACTGTTCAACCCTCTAGCTTGCTCTTAAGGATGATGGACATCTTAAGACCAAAAAGGGGGGACCTCACCATTCAAGATGGTGGCAAAGACGATGAACTACACGTCCCAGGATCCTTGAGTAGCTCCACCCATGGACTCAGTAACCATTTTCATTGGTTACTGTAGCATTATGACTTCATTCACAAGTACTTGTGAAATTCGGGCGGGATAAAACCGAAGGTCCCCCTTCTCTTTGCTCTCTTTTCCACCTCTTTCTTTCTGCTGCTCCTTGTACCCCTGCTGCCCTGCAGGAGGTCAGCTGCGGCTCTTCTCACCCAGCTCTCCTACAGACAGAAGCTGCAGAACCAGCTCTGCTCTGATCTATGTCTTGTTAGCAAACAGACATATACATAAGGAACTTCTAAGGCAGAAGACGCGAGTGCCTGCCTTTTGACCAACTAATTTCAACAAACAAGGAAGTTAGTACCAAGCCACGAAGCTGCAGAAACAGGACAGGACCAGTCTCCCTCCAAACTGCACAACTGGATTTGAGTACAGCAAGGACAAAGACTTTGATCTTGGAACCACAACTTTCTCCAGTCTGCTTTCCCCAATTCCTCCACTTGGAATTGCAACCTTTTCCTCCATGGATTGGTAACGTACTGGGCTTACTTTAGCATTAGCAATTGCACACGGCTGAGCAAGACTGTTCAATTTAACTTCTGTGAATGTACATGTATTGATATGTTTAATGTTATTCATTGAGTTTTACTGTGGTGATATTGTTGTAGTCAGGATATTTGGGTAGCTGGCTTTGCCGCATCTGATGTGTTATGTTATGCTTCACATAGACATAGGGTCTTGCATGCAAACTAACCATATTTTCTAACCCACTGCATTATCTGACACACATTAAGATCACTTACATAAACTGTGAATTGGTTTAAATACAAACATAAACATTCAGAGAACCTCAACCCCCACATCAACACCCCATTTGTCCTCCCTGAGCCCATGTGCTCCGAAGAACAAAGAGAACATGTTGTGACACCCTGGCGGCCATCTTTGATTCAGCCATCTCTGTAGTTTTACAGTGCTCGCCATATTGTTTGTTGGCCATGCAGACATCAAAGACAAGTAGCCATCTTGTCTTTGTCTCTCTCTCTCTCTCACACACACACGCACACACGCACGCACACGCACGCTCACACTGTGTTTGGTTTGTTTAGTTTAGTTATTTAGTTAGATTAATTTTGTGTTTTAACCTTTATTATCTTGTAAATAAACGTTTGTGGATTACACATGCTGGTCTGTTTAATATTGTACAAGAGTGAATAATGCCAACCGCTGCTATGTCAAGAACTCCAATATCCTTCAACCTTTACTATCTATTGATATAGTGATTTTTGGTTATAGTTATTAGTTTAATTATTAATCAGAGTTCCAAATTGATAGTTTAGTAATGAGACTTGTTTATGAGACTACATTAATTTGCTATCATTTTCTCTTTGTTTCAAAGAGTGGTACCACGAGGATGATTTAATATACATTAAATCATATTATTCAATATAATTAATAATTATTTTGATAATTATTATTTACTTTTGATATCCATTGTAATGTCTTTTGAACTTATGTACCAATGTAATTTGGTGCCCTGTTATTATTAATATATATATTGATAATTTAGTAATATTAATTTTATTAATATTGATAATTATCTTTAATATTTTCTAATAACTAGACCAGCTCCTACCTGCGTCCCCAACAGAGCAGAGGGAGGGGAGTCATAGGAGGAGCTGGGGGGAGGGTGGGCAGAAGCCAGGTCATCAAACCTGTTAAAGAACCGGTTTAACTCGTTGGCCTCATCCAGGTCTCCTTCCATCGCCCGGTCAGTCTTTTTCCCATGGCCAGTGATGGTTCTCATGCCACTCCACACATCCCTGATGTTGTTTTGCTGGAGTTTCCTCTCAAGCTTCCTCCTATAATACTCCTTGCCCTCCTTGATCTTATCCCTCAGTTCTATGTGCACCTTCTTTGTCTCCTCCTTGTCTCCACTCCTGAAGGCCACCTTCTTCCT
>CAKAOJ020000631.1:87500-101246 GCA_916701645.2 Sebastolobus alascanus | reverse complement strand
GTTGGTTCATTTTTATTATCACTTTAAACTGCTGTGAAACCAGTAGCCTACTGGAGGAAGTATCCACATCCTTTACCTAAGTAAAAGTACTAATATCACACTGAAAATACTCTGTTATTCACCCCCCCCCCCCCCCCCCTTCCTTCCTGTCCAGTGAAGACCAGGTATCAGATGTGTTAGAGGTGTAAGAAAATATAGAAAATATTGAATGTCGAGATATTATGTTTTGTGATACTGTATCGATTCTCAAAAACACTGTATCGGTTTTTAATTAATAGTTTACATGCAAAGATTAACTCAGTCAATACTTTATTTAATTTTTACAGCGGAGTATCAGGGACACATTGAGGGAAAAAAAATCTGAGATTTCGATAAAAAAGTCAGAAGTTTACGATAAAAAAGTCATAATATTATGAGAATAAAGTCGTAATATTATAAAGTAGTAATTGTACGTGTTATTTTAGAGGGGAAATAGTGTGAAAATGAGGAACTTGGAGCATCTTGTGAAGTTCTACTTTAGTTTAGGTTTCACTAATAACCAAATACTTCAACAATCTTTTGGCTCATCAGCACCACATTATCATCAGGATCAGGACCTGGAAGAGATTGTTAAAGAAACTGAGTTTATTCTGAAGAAAGAATCACACGGACCTGATGGAGAAACTGACTCTTTAGAGGAGGAGGAGATGACAGCAAATCCCAATGTCCTGTGTTTAGGGAGTGTTTAGGGCCGTTAAGGAACACTTCCTGTAAGTCTGCATTCCTGCAGACTTTGCCTGAGGGAATTTCCCACAATGCACAGCATCACAATGCATAACAGGACGTACCTGGGTTCAACATCCTTCACTAGTCGGTCAGAATGTCAGAATGTTTTAACCCTTCTAGGCCAGTATATTGTACAGAGGTTATATATTATATATGTATCTCTATAGATGTTAACGTAGGCTGTAAGTGAATCTTTCCACCATCTGACATCCTTCATGTTAATGTTTCTGTGTAAATGTAAATATACCTGCTGTACCTCTCCTCCTTGCTTATTATTTCTTTGTGTGGTAGCCTTGTGTTTACCGTCATAATGCTATGCATTGTGGGTAATTCCCTCAGACAAATTCTGCAGGAATGCAGACGTACAGGAAGTGTTCCTAAAGGGCTCTAAATGTCAGAGAGAGCATTCAAAGGCTTGATGATTTGACAGTAGGACGGCCCTAAACGCTCCCTAAACACAGGACATGGGGTTTGGGCCAATGTAAGCAGCTGTGCAATGCATTCTGGTAGTGTGGCGCCACGTCAGCTGCTCCTTATTTGCATAAAGTTGATGTCTAAACAAGTTTATGCTAATCCGGTGCTATAGCCGTGGGAACGTGTTTCAAGTGGGGGGTGCTGTGGGGATGACTTGTGGGTAATTTTGAGCATCAACCACTTCATTTCCTGCATTCTGGGGAATTTTGTGTGTATAAAATCTAAAAATATAATGGAATATAATTCAGGCATTCTGTATTAATATTTATTCACCTTTAGATCAACTTCTCATTTAATATTATCTCTGCTGAGTCACGTAGGCATCGTTTACTCTTCCATCCTCTTTTGTGACTTTTGTTTGGGAAAGTAAGCTCTTTAAATGTGCATGTGGCATCATATTCACAGTCAGTAGTAGCCTTCATTCATTCACTTTAATTCATTTATAATCCTCTTGACTTTAATAGCTTATACTCTACATGTTTCAGCAAGATTTCTGCTCATGTTCAAATCTTTCTGCACATTCACAACATGTCCCACGTATCTGTGTGCTCTGAGAAGTCATGAATAATGATGTAATATTTTGAGGGAAAAGTTGTAAAGTAAAGTCGCAATTTAGAATAAAATAGAAAATACTTTATTGTCTGCTTTTCGTGTACAAAGGGCGGATTTTGTCTTTGGTTTGCATGTGCAAAAACTCTATTAAAAGGGTATATTAAAGCAACATATCACATCCAGACAGGACACATTAAAACACGATAATACACCAATAGAAGCTACATTAATAATGAGCACCATGTACCAGGACTGAATGAAGGTTTAATAAATAGATATAAAGTGCTGTGTGCTGAGGTAGCGGACTTTTCTCACATATTAAGATGCTTTATGGCAACAGGGACAAATTATTTTTTATTCATGTGTTTTTGTCCTATGTTTTTTTATGAATTAAACCATTAATCCATAATGAAAATAATCTGTAGGTGCGGCCCTAGAGTAATTCAATATCATAGTATCTTTAACATGAAATTACAGTTTTCCAAGACATGTATGTATTTCACTGTTTCCTGCAGACGTCCAGCAGCTGTTGGTGGTTAAAGAAGAGGTTCCCCCTGAGCAGCAGGAGTGGAGCTCCAGTCTGGACCAGGAGGACCCAGAGCCCCCCCACATTAAAGAGGAACAGGAGGAACTCTGGACCAGTCAGGAGGGAGAGCAGCTTCAAGGGCTGGAGGAGGCTGATATCAAGTTCACATTCACTCCTGTCTCTGTGAAGAGTGAAGAAGATGAAGAGAAACCTCAGTCCTCACAGCTTCATCAAAGACAAACTGAACAGATGGAAACAGAAGCTGATGGAGAGGACTGTGGAGGACCAGAACCAGCCAAGAACTCAGATCCAGATAGACATCCAGAACCTGATACTGTTGACAAGACTGGAGACTCTTCTGAACCTGAGACTGATGACAGTGATGACTGGAAGGAGACCAGAGAACCAGAGAATGAAGTTCCTGTCAGTGATGAGAGATGTAGTGTTCGTGAGAAACGATTTCAATGCTCTGAGTGTGGGAAAAGATTTTGGACCAGGGGACATCTGAAGAGACACATAAGAACTCATACTGGAGAGAAACCTTTCAGCTGCTCAGTTTGTAAGAAATCTTTTGCACAGAAAGGACATGTGCAGTTACACATGAGACTCCACACAGGAGAGAAACCTTTTAGCTGCTCAGTTTGTGACAGAAGATTCACTTGGTCTTATCAGGTCAAAAGCCATAAATGTGTTGGTCATCAGTCCTCACAGCTTCATCAAAGACAAACTGAACAGATGGAAACAGAAGCTGATGGAGAGGACTGTGGAGGACCAGAACCAGCCAGGAACTCAGATCCTGATAGACAACCAGAACCAGATACTGATGACAAGACTGGAGACTCTTCTGAACCTGAGACTGATGACAGTGATGACTGGAAGGAGACCAGAGAACCAGAGAATGAAGTTCCTGTCAGTGATGAGAGATGTAGTGCTCGTGAGAAACGATTTCAATGCTCTGAGTGTGGGAAAAGATTTTGGACCAGGGGACATCTGAAGAGACACATAAGAACTCATACTGGAGAGAAACCTTTCAGCTGCTCAGTTTGTAAGAAATCTTTTGCACAGAAAGGACATGTGCAGTTACACATGAGACTCCACACAGGAGAGAAACCTTTTAGCTGCTCAGTTTGTGACAGAAGATTCACTTGGTCTTATCAGGTCAAAAGCCATAAATGTGTTGGTCATCAGTCCTCACAGCTTCATCAAAGACAAACTGAACAGATGGAAACAGAAGCTGATGGAGAGGACTGTGGAGGACCAGAACCAGCCAGGAACTCAGATCCTGATAGACAACCAGAACCAGATACTGATGACAAGACTGGAGTCTCTTCTGAACCTGAGATTTATGATATTGATGACTGGAAGGACACTGGAGAATCTCAGTCAGATTTAAATTCTATCAATGATGATGAAGTTCCTGTCAGTGATGAGAGATGTAGTGCTGGTGAGAAACCTTTTAGCTGCTCTGAGTGTGGGAAAATATTTGACATCAAGATAGCTCTAAGGAGACACATGAGATATCATAAACTGGAAAAATGTTTCAGCTGCTCCGTCTGTGAGAAATCTTTTGCACGGATTGGAAGTTTAGAGAATCACATGAGAATCCACAAAGGAGAGAAACCTTTCAGCTGCTCAGTTTGTGATAAATCTTTCACTGAATGTGGACATCTGAAGAGTCACATGAGATCTCATACAGGAGAGAAACCGTTCAGCTGCTCAGTTTGTAAGAGATCTTTTACACAGCGTGGAGTTTTACAGAGACACATGAGAATCCACGAAGGAGAGAAACCTTTCAGCTGCTCAGTTTATACGAAATCTTTTACACAGCGTGGAGATTTACAGAGACACATGAGAATCCACAAAGGAGAGAAAACTCTCAGCTGCTCAGTTTGTACGAAATCTTTTGCACAGAGTGGAAATCTACAGCAACACATGAGAATCCACACAGGAGAGAAACCTTTCAGCTGCTCAGTTTGTAAGAAATCTTTTACACAGCGTGGAGTTTTACAGAGACACATGAGAATCCACGAAGGAGAGAAACCTTTCAGCTGCTCAGTTTGTAAGAAATCTTTTGCACAGAAAGGACTTGTACAGTTACACATGAGACTCCACACAGGAGAGAAACCTTTTAGCTGCTCAGTTTGTGACAGAAGATTCACTTGGTCTAATCAGGTCAAAAGCCATAAATGTGTTGGTCATCAGTCCTCACAGCTTCATCAAAGACAAACTGAACAGATGGAAACAGAAGCTGATGGAGAGGACTGTGGAGGACCAGAACCAGCGAGGAGCTCTGATCCTGATAGACAACCAGAACCAGATACTGTCGACAAGACTGGAGTCTCTTCTGAACCTGAGATTTATGATATTGTTGATTGGAAGAACACTGGAGAATCTCAGTCAGATTTAAATTCTATCAATGATGATGAAGTTCCTGTCAGTGATGAGAGATGTAGTGCTGGTGAGAAACCTTTTAGCTGCTCTGTGTGTGGGAAAATATTTGACATCAAGATAGCTCTAACGAGACACATGAGATATCATAAACTGGAAAAATGTTTCAGCTGCTCCGTCTGTGAGAAATCTTTTGCACGGATTGGAAGTTTAGAGAATCACATGAGAATCCACAAAGGAGAGACCCCTTTCAGCTGCTCAGTTTGTGATAAATCTTTCACTGAATGTGGACATCTGAAGAGTCACATGAGATCGCATACAGGAGAGAAACCGTTCAGCTGCTCAGTGTGTAACAAAACCTTTGCACAGAGAAGAAGTTTACTGTTACACACGAGAAGTCACACAGGAGAGAAACCGTTCAGTTGCTCAGTTTGTGATCAAAGTTTTGTGTCGAATGCATATTTGAAGAATCACATGAAAACTCACACAGGAGAGAAACCATTTAGTTGTTCAGTTTGTGGTAAAAAGTTTTCAGAAAAAGGTTCTATAAAACACCACATGGTTGTCCACACGAGGGAGAAACGATTCAGCTGCAGTGTTTGTAACAGAAAGTTTGCCTGGCGGCGACAAATCAAATCACATAAATGTGTCGTTCATCAGAGTCAGACTGAGAACAGAGAGACAGAGCCTCCAGCCAGCATGATGACACAAACTCTCTTCATCAGTGACATCATCAGGGACCTCTCCTCATTAGTGACATCATCAGGGACCTCTCCTCATCAGTGACATCATCAGGGATCTCTCCTCATTAGTGACATCATCAGGGACCTCTCCTCATCAGTGACATCATCAGGGACCTCTCCTCATTAGTGACATCATCAGGGACCTCTCCTCATCAGTGACATCATCAGGGACCTCTCCTCATCAGTGACATCATCAGGGACCTCTCCTCATCAGTGACATCATCAGGGACCTCTCCTCATTAGTGACATCATCAGGGACCTCTCCTCATCAGTGACATCATCAGGGACCTCTCCTCATCAGTGACATCATCATTGACCTCTGTCTGCAGCCTCATCAGAGGGGGGGCGGCGGTCATGCTGAGCCCACTTGGTGAGTGTGTTCATTGTTTTTTTGTTTTTTTTACTTATTATTTATTTTAAGACAAATAATGTATAAAAATATATAACTTATACGGTACAAACATATCTGGGGATCATGTACGCTCCCCCTGGCCGCCAAGAGAACTGATGTAATGGAACAAAAATTGGGGGGGGCGGGGGACCCACCATTTTGTTTTAATGTAGTTATTTATGTTGATGTCACTGTTGACACCGTGCAGGTTTCAGATTGGCAGGAAGTGACGCCATGTGTGTGTGTGTGTGTGTGTGTGCGTGCAGGTATCAACGTGGACATTGACGTGGAACACGAGGGCCAGAGGACGAAGGTGACCCCCCCCTCAGAATGGGAGGCAGAGCTTGGCGGAGCCAGAAGCATCATCATCATCATCATCATCATCAGAAGGAGAAGAAGAAGAAACCGGTCAGTGTGCTCACCTGTGTGATGTATTACAGGTAGTGGTCGACCAATACGGGTTTTTCAATGGCCGATATATAATATATCTTATATTATAAGATATATTATATATATTAAATTATAATTATTGCCAATATCTTGTTGTTATGTTTTTTTTTGCATCTGATAATAGTGATAATAAGTGATATTTAATAGTGATAAATAATGAGAAACAAAATTGCTGAGTTTAAAACATTTAACACAGTTATTGTCTGCCGTGCACTTATTTTAAATAAAAAAAGCATCAACATTATGACCTTATATTATTACTAGCCCTATAGAAAATAAAATAAACAGGATTAACGAGATTGATTTTAAAATAATCCAGATTATATCTGAGTCAACTGCTGTTTCTTATTGTTTTATATTTAGTTTATAATATCTGTGATATATTCGATGGACACTGAAACAGATCATTTTCACTGTTTATTGACGAGGCTGATGTGTCTGCAGTAGAGCTTATCGGTTCTAAATGAACCTTAAAGGAAGATTTATCAAGTATTTAATCCTTTTATCAACATGGGAGTGGACAAATATGCTGCTTTATGTAAATGTATGTATATATTTACTATTGGAAATCAGTTAACACAAAACAATGAATATTTGTTGATTCTTTTTAGTCCATTTGCATTTTGAATGATGTGTTTTCCATATAAAATAAAGAGGTTCAGAATAAACAATCAATATTCAAATCATAACGTTTTTTATGGCTCTTTTTTTTCTAAATGAGTAATTGAACAAATCAACGTTTTAAGGAAACATCAGGCTGGACTTCAACATCGCTCTCCTAACTTTGGAAAACAAAATCTAACAAATAAATACACAGATACAAATTTAGTGAATTGTTCTTTATTATTAAAATAATAAATCGTGCACCAACAGCTTGGTAAAGGAATTATAATTCAGGTGTAAACCTTTTTAATGCAGCAACAAACTGGTCAATTATAATTCCAGCAGTACAATCTGCTGTTAATAAAGCTAATCGAACGCTGAGGAGTCTGTCGGTATTTATCACAGATAATATTCAACCTTCAAGTTTAAAGTGTAAGAGCTGTAGAACGAGCAGCTGTCACCTGAGAAAATAAACGGTTCAATAAATATAGTAACTTGTGAATTTAAATTCTGTCAGCTCTCCTCTCTGGACTTATTTACAGCAACAGTGTCTTTATTTAATATTCTTCATAGCGACTGAAAGGGAAGTTCTTGATATTTAATCAGATGAAGAAGAGATTAATTTATTACAACACGTGATGGACAGACATGAGATGGTAAAGAAAGCAGCCACAGAGCATCACGTCACGGTCCTAACACAACATACATCTGAAGTAATGAAACAGTTATCTGGCTCAGCTTCCTGTCCTCTCCTGATGGACATGTTTAGTCCTTACAGACATCCTGAACGACAACAAATGCATGACATACTACCTGAAGTTACTCAAACTTATACAAAGATATATAAGATATTTAAATGAGGTATTAATGAAATGTTATCTGGTGTCATCATACAAAAATCCAAATCATCCTTTATAGTTCCAGTCCTTGAATATGATTGGCTGAACTGCCAAAAAGCTGTTAAACCGTTAAACCGACTGTATGTGGTCCGTATACGGTTCTGCAGACCAGAGGCCTGTAATACGAAGCGAGTTCAACATACCCCGGGTATCTTCTCGTTATCTGGCTTAACCAACCCTAACAAACGAGATCACGCTAAACTGTCCTACGAAGGTGGTTATCAACTCGGTAAATCAACCCAGGGTTTCCCTATCTGGTTGTGAGCGCGTGCACACAAAAGGGGCGGTGTTTGCAACATTTGACCAATCACAGACATGGACAAGTCTACTGTCAGCAGACAGACAGACAGAGCGGCACATATTACAAAGGAAGAGTAAACTATATTAGACAAATACGAAGAAGTTAAACACTTAATCCAGACTAAAAGTATCACAGGTGAAGCTGCTAAATGCAGGAAGGACAGCTGGAAAAATAAAAAACTCCCGATGTGTGAATGCGTAAATTAACAGACTTATTAAAACACTCAAAAGTCGGATAAAGTCATCTAGTTTTAAATAGCTATAAGAAATTATATGGACAGATGGAGGGGTTACACTTCATTATAACCATTATTATACATGAGGCGTGTATAAGTATTTAAACCTTCTGTCAGGTGCGTTCCCCGTTTCCTGCGGTGTGAAACGGATTCAAGACCAAGTAAAAAAATAAATATAAAAATATAATTCAAAGCGGTAAACACCCGCAGCATAAATCCAGCTGTCCTTCCTGCATTTGTCAGTTTAAACTGTGTTGTTTTTAGCCTGGATTATGACTTAAACTTCTTCGTATTTGTGTAATATTACCATACAATCTGCGCACTGAGCTCTGATTGGTCAATAGGCGGTGTTTTTATACGAGTTGATCTCTTATCTGGAACATAACCTGCTCCGGAGCAGGTTAGCCGTTCAGCGTAAGTTACCATGGTGATCTACCCCGGTAAGAAGTGAAATTTTCATGAAACTAATTAATTGTCCCTTTTGTAAAAATCTGTTACTGAAAACTCAGCAGCTGAATGGTTTCTCTCCTGAGAGAGTTTTCTTTTGCACATTCAGACTTGGCTTGGAGCAAAATCTATACATACACAAAATCTACACATACTTACACAAAGCATTCGAATACTGATTTGGAGGTCGATTACCATGGCAATGGTCAAAGCTTTGAAGCCATCGGGTCAGCCCTAAGGGAAAGCCATGTGTTGTCTCAGTTCTCCACTTTCAATGAAAGTTTTATTGCACACCTAGCAGCTGAAAGGGTTCTCTCTTCTGTGGATTCTTAAGTGTCTCTTTAAATGTCCATTCTCTGTAAAATGTTTCTTACAAACTGAGCAGCTGAAAGGTTTCTCTCCTGTGTGGATTCTCATGTGTTGCTGTAGATTTCCATTCTGTGCAAAAGATTTCGTACAAACTGAGCAGCTGAAAGGTTTCTCTCCTTCGTGGATTCTCATGTGTCTCTGTAAAGCTCCACTCTGTGTAAAAGATCTCTTACAAACTGAGCAGCTGAAAGGTTTCTCTCCTGTGTGGATTCTCATGTGTTGCTTTAGATTTCCACTCTGTTTAAAAGATTTCGTACAAACTGAGCAACTGAAAGTTTTCTCTCCTTCGTGGATTCTCATGTGTCTCTGTAAAACTCCACGCTGTATAAAAGATCTCTCACAAACTGAGCAGCTGAAAGGTTTCTCTCCTGTGTGGATTCTCATGTGTCTCTGTAAATCTCCACCCTGTGTAAAAGATTTCTTACAAACTGAGCAGCTGAAAGGTTTCTCTCCTGTGTGGATTCTCATGTGTTTCTGTAAATCTCCACTCCCTGTAAAAGATTTCTTACAAACTGAGCAGCTGAAAGGTTTTTTGCCTTTATGAAATCTCAAGTGTATATTCAGATTTGCCTTAAAGCCAAATCTTTTCCCACACTCAGAGCAGCTCCATTTTTTCTCACTATCACTACATCTTGAATCACTGACAGGGGCTGAATGTCTATCTGGATCTGAGTTCCTGGCTGGTTCTGGTCCTCCACAGTCCTCTCCATGAGGTTCTCTGGTCTCCATCCAATAATCATCATCACTGTAATCAGTCTCAGTCTCAGATGAGTCTCCAGTCTTAGTATCTGGGTCTAGATGTCTATCTGGATCTGAGTTCCTGGCTGGTTCTGGTCCTCCAAAGTCCTCTCCATCAGCTTCTGTTTCCATCTGTTCAGTTTGTCTTTGATGAAACTGTGAGGACTGAGGTTTCTCTTCATCATCATCTTCACTCTTCACAGAGACAGGAGTGAATGTGAACTTGGTGTTATCAGCCTCCTCCAGCCCTTGAAGCTGCTCTCCCTCCTGACTGGTCCAGAGTTCCTCCTGTTCCTCTTTAATGTGGGGGGGCTCTGGGTCCTCCTGGTCCAGACTGGAGCTCCACTCCTGCTGCTCAGGGGGAACCTCTTCTTTAACCACCAACAGCTGCTGGACGTCTGCAGGAAACAGGAAACACAGACAGAGAAATGTTGTTCATTCACATCACAGCTCGAAACCTCCTTATCAAACTTCTACAGATCAGTGTATGGAGGACGGAACCTGCCAACATCAAAAACCTCAGGGAGGAGACTGGCAGGGAGTCTGAAACAGTTCAGCTGTTGATCTGCACACCTGTCCCGGGCCGATACTGACTCATATAACTGGATTGGGTATCGGTGTCAATGGGGCCGATATATTCAGTTAATTTCCATGCCTGTATCCCATTTACATTATAAACAGGAATGCTAATTCCTAATTAAGTTTTGAACAATTTGTTGCTGCATTAAAAAGGTTTACACTTGAATTCTAATTCCTGAAGATTTATAAGATTTTTTACCAAGTTGTTGGTGCACGATTTATTATTTTAATAATGAATCACAATTCACTAAATTTATATCTGTGTATTTATTTGTTATATTTAGTTTTACAGAGTTAGGAAAGCGTTTAAGTCCAGCCTGATGTTGTCTTACACATAAAGAAGGATCCCAGACACGTATTTACACTGAGGAATACAGGTGATTAATTAAACACTGGTATCAGATCGGTACTCGGTATCGACCGATACCCAAAGTCCAGATATCGGTATCGGGACTGAAGGAGTCGGATCGGTGCATCTCTAGTGAAGAACACGAGACTTCAAACAGTCAAGATAATTTTATTCAACATATTCACAACAAACAACGTTCCGAACGCGAGTGGACACGTTTCCTAAAAGAAGACAAACACATCCGGTCACGAGGAGGCTACGTGTTCTCTTCCTGCTTTCAGAACCAGAACCAGAACCAGAGAGAAGAACAGAGAGAGAAGAAGTAAAGAGAACCAACCTGCTCTGTGTAGAACCAGAGAGAACAGAGAGAGAGAAGAAGTAAAGAGAACCAACCTACTCTGTGTGGAACCAGAGAGAACAGAGAGAGAGAAGAAGTAAAGAGAACCAACCTGCTCTGTGTAGAACCAGAGAGAACAGAGAGAGAGAAGAAGTAAAGAGAACCAACCTGCTCTGTGTAGAACCAGAGAGAGAACAGAGAGAGAAGAAGAAGTAAAGAGAACCAACCTGCTCTGTGTAGAACCAGAGAGAGAACAGAGAGAGAAGACGAAGTAAAGAGAACCAACCTGCTCTGTGTAGAACCAGAGAGAGAACAGAGAGAGAAGACGAAGTAAAGAGAACCAACCTGCTCTGTGTAGAACCCGAGCGAGAACAGAGAGAGAAGAAGAAGTAAAGAGAACCAACCTGCTCTGTGTAGAACCAGAGAGAGAACAGAGAGAGAAGAAGAAGTAAAGAGAACCAACCTGCTCTGTGTAGAACCAGAGAGAACAGAGAGAGAAGAAGTAAAGAGAACCAACCTACTCTGTGTGGAACCAGAGAGAACAGAGAGAGAAGAAGAAGTAAAGAGAACCAACCTGCTCTGTGTAGAACCAGAGAGAGAACAGAGAGAGAAGAAGTAAAGAGAACCAACCTGCTCTGTGTAGAACCAGAGAGAGAACAGAGAGAGAAGAAGAAGTAAAGAGAACCAACCTGCTCCGTGTAGAACCAGAGAGAGAACAGAGAGAGAAGAAGAAGTAAAGAGAACCAACCTGCTCTGTGTAGAACCAGAGAAGAAGAAGTAAAGAGAACCAGCCTGCTCTGTGTAGAACCAGAGAGAGAACAGAGAGCAGAAGAAGTAAAGAGAACCAACCTGCTCTGTGTAGAACCAGAGAGAGAACAGAGAGAGAAGAAGAAGTAAAGAGAACCAACCTGCTCTGTGTAGCCGAAGCTGAGGGTTGAAAACAGCGTCCAGTAGTTTCCGTTGTCGCTCGTTCTCCTCTTTTGATCTAGAAAGTTCCTCCTCGTACTCTGCTATCGTTCTTTCAAACAGCCCAAATATCTCTTCAGCAGCCGCAGTTAGTCGCTGCTTCACCAGCGCTCTCAGCATTTGGACTTTACACATTTTACCACAATGACAGAAACTTTTTCTCAACTCAAACTCCGTCAAAAACACAGTTTGCTTTTCATCAAACGGTTACTCTGACTAGCGCTGCGTTGCTAACCAGCTAGCATGCTAAGCTAACTTCAGTAGCTTTGTAGGCTACCGGGAGATGAGTCAGAGGTCAGAGGTCAGAGGTCCATTCAGACAGGTTTATCTAGATATACAGAGGTTCTGATGGATCAGTTCTGACGGAGCTCACACACACGTTCTCTTAAATCAGCATAAAGGACAAAACAGTGGACTCGTCGTGACAACGAGACGCCATTTTGTTCCAAGGTACCACTTCCGGTGCATTTGAATTTCTGGGGTTCAAAATAAAAGCAGCAATGTTTTCCTGAGGCAATACCTACACCTGTAAAGATGTTTCTTTTAAGACAAAACAGACCAAATAAAAAAACATTATTTCCAAACAGGCAAAATTCAGTAACCATTCACTCATTAATATATGAGCTATAACTCTTATCCTATTTTATTGTATTTTTTTCTTTTATCTAAAGTAGTTGGTACGTACAGTTATGTAGAGATTTGGAAACACAGTGTTTTTAGTACCTACCCATGAGTTTTTTGTGATCTATTGCCAACTTAGCTATATTCCAGTCACAGATGAACCGTTATCTGACCGGATGTGTTTTATCATCATTATCACATTATCATCATTATCACATTATCATCATTATCCTGATGGGCAAAGTTGGCACCTTAGCAGCCTCTGCCATCAGTGTATGAATGTGTGTGTGAATGGGTGAATGCTGACATGTAGTGTAAAGAGCTTTGGAAGTCGGTAGACTAGAAAAGCGCTATATAAATGCAAGTCCATTTACCATTTACCATTAAGTCCCTCTATAAGAACAACATAGAGGATGACAAATGTCGCTATTGCAAATCCCGTTGAAATATGGTCTAAATGTGAACGTTTAATCAACGTCTTTGAAAAGTCGATTAAAAAAACTTTCACTTTGAACCAATTTTGACGTCTTTTCACAGGAAAAATGCTCACTGGGTTCTTTAGAGAAATGTTTTGAAGCTTTTGTTTCCAAGTGGAAGAATGAACCTTCAAGCTCAATGAATGTCCTTCTTTAAAAAGTCTATTTTAATCATTTCTCTTCCTGTGTGTGTTTTCCAGAGGAAGCCTGTATTTCAATAACACCTCTGGACTTTTATTTTGAAGGTGCCCCGGAAGCTGTACTCTTTACTGAGGCTAACTTCACACTATGTGATTAAGATGGCGTCCAGCAGAAACACGTAACGTTCTGTTAGCAGAGTCTCTTTGTTGTCCGTCAGAACTGATCCATCAGAACCTCTGTATGTCTGGATAAACCTGTCTGAATGGACTTCTGACCTCTGACCTCTGAACTCTGACTCATCTCCCGGTAGCCTACAAAGCTACTGAAGTTAGCTTAGCATGCTAGCTGGTTAGCAACGCAGCGCTAGTCAGAGTAACCGTTTGATGAAAAGCAAAC
>CAKAOJ020000631.1:55000-82500 GCA_916701645.2 Sebastolobus alascanus | reverse complement strand
TGATGAAGAGAAACCTCAGTCCTCACAGCTTCATCAAAGACAAACTGAACAGGTGGAAACAGAAGCTGATGGAGAGGACTGTGGAGGACCAGAACCAGTCAAGAACTCAGATCCAGATAGACATCCAGAACCAGATACTGATGACGAATTTGGAGACTCTTCTGAACATGAGACTGATAACAGTGATGACTGGAAGGAGACCAGAGAACCTCAGTCAGGTTTAAACTCTCTGAATAATGATGAAGTTCCTGTCAATAATTTCAGATGTAGTGCTGGTGAGAAAGCATTTAGCTGCTCTGAGTGTGATAAAAGATTTGGCTTTAAGGCAGATCTGAAGAGACATATGAGATCTCATACAGGAGAGAAACCTTTCAGCTGCTCCTTCTGTGTGAAGTCTTTTACACGGAGTGAATGTTTACATAAACACATGAGAATCCACACAGGAGAGAAACCTTTCAGCTGCTCAATTTGTGGTAAAGGTTTCGTTGAAAGTGGATATCTGAAGACACACATGAGAAATCATACAGGAGAGAAACCTTTCAGCTGCTCAGTCTGTAACAAATCGTTTGCATGGAGAGCACGTTTACGGAAACACATGAGAATCCACACAGGAGAGAAACCATTCAATTGCTCAGTTTGTGAAAAAAGATTTTTTGAAAAGGCACATCTGAAGAGACACATGATAACTCACACAGGAGAGAAACCCTTTAGTTGTTCAGTTTGTGATACAATATTTTTGACGAAGGCACATCTGAAGAGTCACATGGTAACTCACACAGGAGAGAGAATATTCAGCTGCAGTGTTTGTAACAAAAGATTTGCCTGGCGTACACAAGTCAAAAGACATAAATGTGTTGGTCATCAGTCCTCACAGCTTCATCAGAGTCAGACTGAGGAGAACAGAGAGTCAGAACCTCCAGCCAGCAGCTCTACTGTACAGATTAAAACAGAAGCTGATGATGAGAACTGTGGAGGACCAAAACCAGATACAGTTGACAAGACTGGAGACTCTTCTGAACCTGAGAGTGAAGACGGTGATGATTGGAAGGAGACCAGAGAACCTCAGTCTGGTTTAAACTCTCTGAATAATGATGAAGTTCCTGACAGTGATTCCAGATGTAGTGCTGGTGATAAACCATTTAGCTGCTCTGAGTGTGGGAAAAGATATGTAAACAAGGGAAATCTGAAGGTACACATGAGATCACATACAGGAGAGAAACCTTTCAGCTGCTCAGTTTGTAAGAAATCTTTTACACGGAGTGGAGATTTACAGAAACACATAAGAATCCACACAGGAGAGAAACCTTTCAGCTGCTCAGTTTGTGGTAAAACTTTTACTGAAAGTGGAAATCTGAAGACACACATGAGAAATCATACAGGAGAGAAACCTTTCAGCTGCTCAGTTTGTAAGAAATCCTTTGCACGATGTGGACATTTACAGAAACACGTGAGAATCCACACAGGAGAGAAACCTTTCAGCTGCTCAGTTTGTGGTAAAGGTTTCAATGAAAGTGGATATCTGAAGACACACATGAGGATTCACACTGGAGAGAAACCTTTCAGGTGTTCATTTTGTGAGAAAAGATTTTTGGCAAAGGTAAATCTGAAGAGACACATGTTAACTCATACAGGGGAGAAACTATTCAGCTGCAGCGTTTGTGACAAAAGATTTGCCTGGCGTCATCAGGTCAAAAAACACAAGTGTGTTGGTCATCAGTTCTCACAGCTTCATCAGAGTCAAACTGAACAGATGGAAACAGAAGCTGATGGAGAGGACTCTGGAGGACCAGAACCAGCCAGGAACTCAGATCCAGATAGACATCCAGAACCAGATACTGTTGACAAGACTGGAGACTCTTCTGAACCTGAGACTGATAACAGTGATGTTTATGATTGGAAGGAGACCAGAGAACCTCAGTCAGGTTTACAAACTGAAGTCCCATGATGCTTATTACTGTCACAGAATAGGTAATCGCTGCTCTCAGTGTGGTAAAACATTTGGTTTGACATTCACATGAGGATTCACACCGGCAAGAAAATAGAGCTGACCCAAATGCTTTGAAGCTTTGAAGCTTCGACCAATGTCATGGCAATCGACCTCCAGATCAGTATGTACAGTACGTATGTAATAATAAAGTAAATCCCAAAATAACCCATGAAATAAGGGATAATCCCACAACATTATTCATTAATCATATTCAACATTAAGTATTATTAGTTATTCTCAGACAGATATCGATGTTTGTTACGTGTTGAAGTGCGACAGCGGCTCTGAAACGGTGGAGACCGACAGACAGAAGAACATGTCAGCTCACCGAGCCCCTGAGCTGTGCCTATAGCAACGGTCTGTTATACGTAGCAACGGTCTGTTATACGTAGCAACGGTCTGTTATACGTAGCAACGGTCTGCTATACGTAGCAACGGTCTGCTATACGTAGCAACGGTCTGCTATACGTAGCAACGGTCTGTTATACGTAGCAACGGTCTGTTATACGTAGCAACGGTCTGCTATACGTAGCAACGGTCTGTTATACGTAGCAACGGTCTGCTATACGTAGCAACGGTCCGCTATACTTAGCAACGGTCTGCTATACGTAGCAACGGTCTGCTATACGTAGCAACGGTCTGTTATACATAGCAACGGTCTGTTATAGAGAAATTACAGACCGGGGAACGCCGTGATTGACCAATCAGAATAGAGTATTCAACACATCCGTGTAATAATTATAAATAACTATAAATAAAAAACACAAATAGAACAAAATATATAGATTAAACTTGAAGTAATTGTATTAGAATTGCTTTTTTCTTGATTCCTGTACCGTGGTCCCACTCATTACTTCCTCCACCTCCAGCCATCTGTATAAAAATATTAATTATAAAACGTGGGAGACATTAAGTGAGTTTTATATTTGAGCTGGAACCAAACTAGTTTGTGTCACTAATGATGATTTTATCTTTATATTTAGGTCTATAATAATACTCCATGTAATTAGGATATTTTATTGTCATTCCAGAACATGTTATGAGGAATGGTACATGGTATGAAATGGAACGATATGAGGCGATCAGAGGACGATATGACCTAAAATTTATATTAATCTATTTGTTTTTTGTTGCAGTGATGGTTTATAACGTGGTATTACAAGATTAAAAGGGATACTCCACTCAAAACATGATTCTACCTCTTTTCACTCAGAAAGAAAAAAGAATGGGATCTTTATTGGCTCAAAATAGGAATGTAAATGAGGCCTACATGTGTTCTGGGAGCCTGCGCCATAACGTAGGTTAATGAGTAAATATCATAGGATTCATTCTCAGAGGTAGTTAGTAGCCCTGCTGTTGTTTTGAGTGTGACCAGAAGTTTCGTTCCGAGCTTTTTATATTGTAGCTTTTTATATGTTTGAAGTCACACACTTCCTTTCCCTATCTATGGTACTGTTCCAACCAGGAAGTGATCATCTCCCTGGTTCCCCCCACTAACAGGAAGTGATCATCTCCCTGGTTCCCCCCACTAACAGGAAGTGATCATCTCTCTGGTTCCCTCCACTAACAGGAAGTGATCATCTCTCTGGTTCCCTCCACTAACAGGAAGTGATCATCTCTCTGGTTCCCTCCACTAACAGGAAGTGATCATCTCTCTGGTTCCCTCCACTAACAGGAAGTGATCATCGCCCTGGTTCCCTCCACTAACAGGAAGTGATCATCTCTCTGGTTCCCTCCACTAACAGGAAGTGATCATCTCTCTGGTTCCCTCCACTAACAGGAAGTGATCATCTCTCTGGTTCCCTCCACTAACAGGAAGTGATCATCGCCCTGGTTCCTTCCACTAACAGGAAGTGATCATCTCCCTGGTTCCCCCCACTAACAGGAAGTGATCATCTCCCCGGTTCCCTCCACTAACAGGAAGTTATCATCTCTCTGGTTCCGTCCACTAACAGGAAGTGAACACCACTTTATGATTTTTGAGTAAAAAGCTAACGTTAGGCTATAAACCAACTTCACCACGTTCACATGAGTGTGAGTATAAATAACGAGGCTTTAAAGGAGGACGAGTTGGCGTGATGACGTTTAGTCGTCTCATCTAGACACTTGTTAGCAACCGACTTTTTTAAGACACATAAAGGCTTCAAAATTCTCCAGTGGGATATTTATTGATGTATTTTATATCGTAGAACAAAACGTTAAAATCTCTTCAGCTTGTGTTAACCACAGACCTGATTTCAGACATCTCACTAAAAACACGTTGACTTCCAGACGAGGGAACAGGAAGTGACATCATGATGACTAATTCCTAGGTTTTAGGACTCATTCCTGCAGCTCTCCATAGACTTTTCATGTTATAACGTGATATTAGAGTGTGGAAATCTCTCTGTTCAGCTCTGTGGAGATGGTATTATAAATTAATCCATTGATTAAAATAGTTGTATGGGAAGCGTTACCTCCACGTTAAGTTCCTCTCTGTTACATTAAAGTATTCACTGCTCACGTGTGCCACCTGGTGGTTGTTGGTGAGAACTGCAGCTAGTGCAGGAATCAGCTCCCTTTCTGCTTTACTACTTTATAATATTATGACTTTATTCTCACAATACTACCACTTTATTTTTGAAATCTCAGATTGATTTTGTCCTCCATGTGGCCCTATAATACTCCTAATAGTCGTAGTTTTCCATCTGATGTTAAACATTTTGTTTCATCTTTTGTATTTTTTCTCTTATTTTATAAAGTGTTTTATTGTTCATCTTATTTTCCCTGTTTTCACGTTCTGTTATTGAAAAGCACTTTGTGCTGCATTTCTTCAATGAAAGGTGCTATATACAAATAAAACGTATTATTATTATTATTATTATTTTATTTTTTTTATTATTATTATTATTATTATTATTATTAACAATAATAATAATAATAACTATTTTTCTAAAATTTCTATGCAATTCTGTATTTTATGTGACAACTGCATGAACAGATGTTTAGATTCCAACAAGCTGCAGCATGTTCTCGTCTCCATGTTGGTTTTATCAAAGAGAACGAACGTGTACTTTGTTTAAATATTTTATGTCGTATAGATACTGAGAGAGCAGATCTGAGGGAGGAGAACCGAAGCTTAAATAAAAGTATTATATATATAAATATATATGTACTGTATATGTGTATATCTGTATATATATATATACACACACACACACAAACACATATATATATATATATATATATATATATATATATATATAATATTTTAACATTTTGTATTAATCATCTGAATCTGTGTATGTAGAGGTATAAAGTAGCATTAAGTGAAGTACAAGTACCTCTAAATTGTACATGAGTGCAGTACTTTAGTAAATGTACTTAGTTACTTATAGCCGCTGATCTGATCTTATTAAAGGACAGCGGGTACAGTCGGCTTTTAAACCGCTCTTTTATTGTGAAGGCCAGAGGAGTGTAGCGGAAGTAGTGTTTGTGTTTCCGGGTCTCGGCGGTTCTTCCTGTCGGAACCCAGTTAGCATGTGTGGCTGTGTTAGCATGTGTTAGCATGTGAGCTGAGTGTAAATCTTCATATATCCGGATGTGAAAAGGAGCTGGATGAAGGAAGGCTGCTGGATGTGCTTTTAAAGGCCGACATGGAGCTGCGGAGAGAAGCAGGTTGGTTTTCTTTCTCCTGCTGGAAACATCTTTACTGACAATGTTGTCCGTGCTAAGCTAACGTTAGCTAAAGCACCCACACACAGCTAGCTGTTAGCAGCTAGCAGGCTAGCAGCTAGCTGCTGCTAACAAGTTTTACTGCGTGTTGACTCCACATTATTGTGTTTATGAGGCTTTGTGGAGGCGATATTATTATAGATTATATCATATTATTGGTGATTTAATCAATACATACATTTACTAAGCTACTGTACTCAAGTACACAGTCGAGGTACTTGTACTTTACTTTAGTATTTCTATTGTATTCTGCTTTATACTGCACTACATGTGTAGATACTCTTCAGCAGCGGTAGAAGAAGTATTTAAATAAGTAAATTAAGTAAAAGTAGCAATATTACATTATAAAAATACTTTATTACAGTAACGTTAAATGTCCTGAATTCAAAGTATCAGCAACAACATGTACTTTAAGGTGAAATATGGAAGATGTGGCTGGAACTTTAGTTTAAAACAGGGGTGTCTAACATGAGGCCTGAGGACCAGAACCGGCCCGTCTAAGGGTTTTTGAGGCTGCACATCCAGTGTTATTCCACTGACTGGATCTAGCAGCCACACGTCTCTACTGAGGGATGAACCCTAAATAAACTGATTTAATATCAATAAACTGATCAAAATGATGCTGAAATAACTACATAATGATGCTGATTAGTAAAAAGTCTGAATTGATGCTTCGTCAGGTCTGTTACCATGACGACAAGTGAATGTGCATCTATTCACCTCTTTGACTTTGTATGTAACCACCTCACGTGAACAGTTTGTGAACGCACCGTTAAACAGTCATTGCACCTTTTAAAGTATCACAGTATGACAGTGTTATACAGTTATAGTATTGATGTATTCATATGTAAGCAGCACGTTAATGTTGCTCATTTTAAATACATCATATATTTTTATTAATCTATAACAATAGGTCATATTTTATAAACTGATCACACGTTTAGTTTGTAAAATCTTAATCTGTAACTAAAGCTGTCAGACAAATGCAGTAAAAAGTACAATATTTAGTAGAAGTATAAAGTGGCATAACATGGAAATACTCAGGTACAGCACAAGTATCTTCAAATCTTAAGTACAGTACTTGAAGTGTAACTAACCCCAGCTGTATGTGTGTATTTAGTAGTGTTACCGATGGATTACTAGCATACAAGTATCTAACTCCAGCACATATCTCCGTCCTGCATGTGAACACTAATTCACACGTTTATACCAGTTTAAACGGAACCTTTACAGCACTCGTACCGAACCGGAATCCAGCGTCCCGGATTCCCTTTTGGACTCACCGGCCGACAGAACCGCTACACGGAAACATCCACCGGACAAAATAATATATTTCCTTTTTGTGTCACATTTACAGTTCACTGAAATGATCCGGTTTAATGTTGAATACAAACTTTGAGAAGAGACCAGAGCAAGAGAAAGTAAAATAATGTAAATATATTGAGGGTTTAATAATCTAACAGGGTTGGGGGTGTCTGTGTTTTCATTCCTTCCTGACATTTCACTGTGTACAAGCTAGAAGTGGAACCATTCATCTACTACATCCATGTATCCAGTTATATTCCTACCATCCAACTACATCACTGTTTGATCACCATCAGCTGTTTGATCACTATCAGCTGTTTGATCACTATCAGCTGTTTGATCACTATCAGCTGTTTGATCTCTATCAGCTGTTTGATCTCTATCAGCTGTTTGATCTCTATCAGCTGTTTGATCTCTATCAGCTGTTTGATCGCTATCAGCTGTTTGATCTCTATCAGCTGTTTGATCTCTATCAGCTGTTTGATCTCTATCAGCTGTTTGATCTCTATCAGCTGTTTGATCACTATCAGCTGTTTGATCACTATCAGCTGTTTGATCACTATCAGTTTGATCACCATCAGCTGTTTGATCACTATCAGCTGTTTGATCACTATCAGCTGTTTGATCACTATCAGCTGTTTGATCTCTGTATTATTGTTCTACTGTTTATATTAAAATGAGGACAGAAGCAGCAGTTAAACCACTGTTCATTTAACTGGAATAGAAGTTGGTTTATTATATTTCTTGGTAAATATTTCACTGCCTTGTATCTTGAGAACTGAATCAGCGTCCTGCTGTTGCACTTTTTATTATTTTCTAATAAAAGTTGTATGTATTTACCATTAATCGTTGTTTACTTGTTTATATCCATAATTAATTTATCCCTGATTACCCTTACAAGAAAAACTTTGAGGAATCCTGACCTGCTCTGTCCAGTATCAGATAGTCACACTGACACACTGACTGAGGTTTTGACAAAAAAAGTTACTGTATTGATTTCAAGTCAATCATATCGTATCGTAACGTGTCGTATCGTATCGTATCGTATCATATCGTATCGCATCGTAATGTAACGTAACGTAACGTATCGTATCGTATCGTAACGTGTCGTATCGTATCGTATCGTAACGTAACGTAACGTAACGTAACGTAACGTAACGTATCGTACCAAATCGTATCGTATCGTATCGTAGCATAACATAACGTATCGTATCGTAACGTAACGTATCGTATCGTATCGTATCGTATTCTATTATATTTTAGTACACGGCTGTGTTGAATACTCGATTCTGATTGGTCAATCACGGCGCTGCGTGGTCTGTAATTTCTGTATAGCAGACCGTTGCTACGTATAGCAGACCGTTGCTACGTATAACAGAGCGTTGCTACGTATAACAGAGCGTTGCTACGTATAGCAGACCGTTGCTACGTATAACAGACCGTTGCTACGTATAGCAGACCGTTGCTACGTATAGCAGACCGTTGCTATGTATAACAGACCGTTGCTATGGGCGCAGCTCTGATGTCGGACTCTGGAGGACCGTTTTTGCGTCAAAATATTGATTTCTTCAGTAAGTAGCCGTGTAATAAGCGGGATAATGTACAGCTTCGCGTCGGGGTGCAGCATCGCCCTGAAGGGGATTCTTTCACTACAATGACCCGCTAGCTGTACATTATCTCTTACATAACTGTCACCTGCCGCCTGAATTTAATAAAAATCTAATTTCACAATTTCAAACTTGACTTTAACATAAACTCCTGGTTCTCCTCAATGTGTGTTTCCTGTTTCCTGCAGACGTCCAGCAGCTGTTGGTGGTTAAAGAAGAGGTTCCCCCTGAGCAGCAGGAGTGGAGCTCCAGTCTGGACCAGGAGGACCCAGAGCCCCCCCACATTAAAGAGGAACAGGAGGAACTCTGGACCAGTCAGGAGGGAGAGCAGCTTCAAGGGCTGGAGGAGGCTGATATCACCAAGTTCACATTCACTCCTGTCTCTGTGAAGAGTGAAGATGATGAAGAGAAACCTCAGTCCTCACAGCTTCATCAAAGACAAACTGAACAGATGGAAACAGAAGCTGATGGAGACGACTGTGGAGGACCAGAACCAGATCCAGATCCACCTTTACAAAGCGATACTGATGATAAGACTTCGGACTCTTCTGAACCTGAGACTGATAACTACTGGAGGGATCCTGATGGAAAACCATTCCGCTGCTCTGTGTGTGCTAAAACCTTTAAACACCGAGGAAATCTGAACATCCACATGAGAACTCACACAGGAGTGAAGCCTTTTAGTTGCTCTTTGTGTAATAAAAGCTTTACTCAGAAAGCAGGTCTGGACTACCACGTGAGAGTTCACACAGGAGAGAAACCTTTCAGCTGCTCAGTTTGTGGTAAAACATTCAGGCTCAAAGGAGCTGTAACATCCCACATGTTGACCCACACGGGGGTGAAACCTTTCAGCTGCTCTGTTTGTAACAGAAGATTCAGGGCGGCCTCACAGCTCAGACTTCATAAGTGTGTTGGTGAGAACTCGTGGCTTCACATCAGCCAGAGTGATGAACACAAGAAGCCACTGAGCTGCTCTGAATGTGATGCAACGTTTCCTAATAATTACCTCCTGGTGACCCACATGAGAATGCATAAAGGAAAGAAACTGTTCACCTGCTCTGTGTGCGGTCAGAAACGGCAGTTTAGTTCACATCTGGAGATACACATGAGAACCCACACGGGAGAGAAACCCTACAGCTGCTCTATTTGTGGTAAACGATTTTCTCAAAGAGGAATTATGTCGCAGCACATGGCGGTCCACTCGGGGGTGAAACCGTTCAGCTGCAGCGTCTGTGACAGGAGATTCTTTTGGCATTTTCAGGTAAAAAAACACAAGTGTGTCGGTGAGTCCTCGCAGAGAAGGAGAACTGGTCTTACTGGAGACGACTGTGGAGGATCAGAACCCGTCAGCTCAGATCCAGATAGACATTTACAACCACCAGATACTAATAAAAAAACTGATCCGCCTCCTGAACCTGACGACAGTGTTGACATTGAGTTTTGGAAAGACACCAGGCAGCATCAGTCAGGGTTCACTTACCAGAGGAATAAGAAAGTCTCTGTAAATGATGGATATAATACTGGAGAGAAACCATTCAGCTCCTCTGACAAGGCTGAAACTGAACCCAAGACTGATGACTGTGTTGACGGTGATTTTAACAAACAGATCAATCAACCTCAATCAGGTCTAAACCATCTGAACACTGAGGAAGCCTCTGTCAGTGATACAGGATGTAACACTGACAAGAAACCATTCAGCTCCTCTGAAGACCGTCACACTCTGCTGACTCACCAGAAATCTCCCACAGCAGAGAAACCATTTGGTTGTTTGTTTTCTGGGAAAGGATTTCCGACAGGAAGACATCTGAGGAGACAAACATCGGTCCTTACAGGAGAGAAACCACAGCTCATCAGTCACCAGTGTGTTGAGTCGTCACAGCTCCATGTTGCCAACAGACTGAGCAGCAGCTCTCAGTGTGGTAAAGGGTTTAACCGTAAGCACCAGCTGCAGGTTCCCATGAGGGTTCACACAGGACTGAGACCGTTCGGTTGTTCAGTTTGTGGTAAAACATTTGCTAAGCGTGAAAGTTTACGTAGTCACATGACATGTCACACAGGAGAGAAACCTTTCAGCTGCTCAGTGTGTAACTCAGGTTTCAGTGACAGCGAGGCTTTAGTTCAACACATGAGGATCCACACGAGACAAACACAGTTTAGCTGCACAATCTGTGGAAAAGAGTTTGCATGGAGAAGATATCTGACCAAACACATGGAAGTCCACTCAAAGGAGAAAACCTACAGCTGCAGACGCTGTGAGAAAATATTCAGGTGGTGTTATCAGCTGAAACTCCATCAGTGTGTCTGTCCTCAGTCCTCTCAGCTTCATCAAAAACAAACTGAACACATGGAAACAGAAGCTGATGGAGAAGACTGTGGAGGACCAGAACCAGCCAGGAACTCTGATCCAGATACACATCCAGAACCAGATACTGTTGACAAGACCGGAGACTCTTCTGGACCTGAGACTGACGACAGTGATTTTTGGACCGAGAGCCGAGGACGTCTGTCAGCTTTAAACTCTCTGAAACATGATGAAACATTTAACAGCAACCACCACAGAAGAAATCACGCAGGAGAGGAAGAGTTTACAGAAAGAGGAAGTGTGAGCCAGCACATGGCAGAGCAGGAGGACCCAGAACCCCCCCACATTAAAGAGGAACAGGAGGAACTCTGGACCAGTCAGGAGGGAGAGCAGCTTCAAGGGCTGGAGGAGGCTGATATCACCAAGTTCACATTCACTCCTGTCTCTGTGAAGAGTGAAGATGATGAAGAGAAACCTCAGTCCTCACAGCTTCATCAAAGACAAACTGAACAGATGGAGACAGAAGATGATGGAGAGGACTGTGGAGGACCAGAACCAGCCAGGAACTCAGATCCAGGTACACATCCAGAACCAGATACTAAGACTGGAGACTCTTCTGAGACTGAGACTGTTGAAAGTGATGACTGGAAGGAGACCAGAGAGCCTCAGTCAGGTTTAAACTCTCTGAATGAAATCTCGCTGAGCTGTAGTGATGTGAGGACGTCAGAGTGTCCTGAGCCTGAGAGTGATGACAGTGTTGATAGTGATTTCTGGAAAGACAACCGGAAACCTCCAACAGCTCTGAACTCTTCACACAGAGAAGTCGATGAAGCTCCTGAGAGTGAACCTGGATACACTGATCTCAGGAAACCATACAGCTGCCCCGAGTGTGGGAAAAGGTTTCTCCACGACTACAATATGAAGAACCACATGAAGTATCACACAGGAGAGAAAGCCTTTCTGTGTTCTGTGTGTGGTCTACAGTGTCTCTACAGGTCTCATCTGGAGATCCACATGAGGACTCATACCAGAGAGAAACCCTTCCCATGCCCAGTGTGTGGGAAGAAATATGCACATAAGGCCAGTATGCAGTCTCACATGGCCGTGCACACGGTGGAGAAACAGTACAGCTGCAGCGTCTGTGACAAAGGATTCGCCTGGTTCACTGAGCTGAAGTACCATCAGTGTGTCGGAGAGTCCACGCAGGACGATACAGAAGAGATCTGATCACTTCACACAGTTTCTACATTATTAATTAATATTCAAATGTCTTGTTGTCCAACACCAACAGAGGTTCAGTTTCCTGTTTCATATCTGACAAAATAAAGCAGCATCCTCACATTTGAGAAGCTCTGAGTATTTTACTTAGAAAAAAAAAAAAAAGCTGCTGCTGCTGGAGCTGTACATGAACCAACAGAGAAACTTCCTTTAGAGGGTTTTCCTGTTACTTCTATGAGATAAAGAAGTGATTTCTCCTCTTCAGTCCATGTTCTGATGTTTATTCTGGTCTGAACGTCGATGACAGCGCTCAGTCTGTGTTCTCAGACTTGATCCCGTCCATCATTCTTCTTTGTGTTTTATGAATGAGTTCATGTTGTTGTGTATTCATCACTGTAACTTTCTAACACGGACCTCATTAAACCTGCAGAGGAAGACTGGGATGACAATAAAAGTCAAAGTTGAACCTTTCTTGGTAAACGTCCTGCAGATCTCTGACTTCATGTAGAAAAACTGTCTTCATTTAAAACATATTTCGTGAGTCGTCTAATTGATTTTATCATCGAACCTTTATTTAGATCTCATGGAGACTTCAACAGCAATTCAACACAGAGATAATAAGATAATAAACAAAGAGCTGGAGGCTGTAAAATGTTTGAGTATCAGATTAATTTGACATGTGGACGAAGTCAACAACAACATTAGGAGGCAGCTCTGAACAACAGTGGGTAATAAAGGCTGTCTGGTCTGAGACGAAAACTATATTCATTATTAAATCATTAATATTAATCTCTCAGGTCTTATTGTGAACGTATAGCAATCAAATATGTTATCAACATTTTAAAGGTGCCAATGTGTCAGATTAAAACATTAAATAAATAAATAAACTAACATTAGCAGTGTGACAAGGTTACAATGATTTCTACTGAAATGAGCATGCTAACTGCTAACCAGCTAGCATGCTAACTGCTAACCAGCTAGCATTCTAACTGCTAACCAGCTAGCATGCTAACTAGCTAGCATGCTAACTGCTAACCAGCTAGCATGCTAACTGCTAACTAGCTAGCATGCTAACTGCTAACCAGCTAGCATGCTAACCAGCTAGCATGCTAACCAGCTAGCATGCTAACTGCTAACTAGCTAGCATGCTAACTGCTAACCAGCTAGCATGCTAACTGCTAACTAGCTAGCATGCTAACTGCTAACCAGCTAGCATGCTAACTGCTAACCAGCAAGCATGCTAAGGCGGGGTGATCGGATTGGATCGGATCCAGCGTCACATGTTCAGGTGAAACTGTTCTTCCCATAATACCAAAAATACTCCAGGATACTGTTAAAGATACTTCAGACGGTTGATTAGCAGTTGTGTTAAAGAGTGTAATTTAACAGATTATCTTTTGCATTAACAGTAAAGCATTGTATTTAAAAATACTAATATTAATAATACTGTTGAAATCCTGCAGTAAATTATTAATTTAATTTAATGGCGTGTGAGCAACAGATTCCCTGAGGAAGGCCAAGGTTGTGGTTGAAAGCTCCACAAACAACAACTTATTTGGACCTTGTGTTGAGAAATTTTTTAAGCTTTTGTTTCCAAGTGGAAGAATGAACCTACAAGCTCAATGAATGTCCTTCTTTAAAAAGTCTATTTTAATCATTTCTCTTCCTGCGTGTGTTTTTCAGAGGAAGCCTGTAATTCAATAACACCTCTGGACTTTTATTTTGAAGGTGCCCCGGAAGCTGTACTCCTTACTGAGGCTAACTTCACTCTATGTGATCAAGATGGCGTCCAGCAGAAACCCGGATGTTAGCAGAGTCTCTTTGTTGAGCAAAGAAAGTGTGTGAGCTCCGTCAGAACTGATCCATCAGAACCTCTGTATCTCTGGATAAACCTGTCTGAATGGACCTCTGACCTCTGAACTCTGACTCATCTCCCGGTAGCCTACAAAGCTACCGAAGTTAGCTTAGTATGCTAGCTGGTTAGCAACACAGCGCTAGTCAGAGAGACCGTTTGATGGAGAGCAAACTGTGTTTTTGACGGAGTTTGAGTGGAGAAAAAGTTTCTGTCATTGTGGTAAAATGTGTAAAGTCCAAATGCTGAGAGCGTTGGTGAAGCAGCGACTAACTGCGGCTGCTGAAGAGATATTTGGGCTGTTTGAAAGAACGATAGCAGAGTACGAGGAGGAACTTTCTAGATCAAAAGAGGAGAACGAGCGACAACGGAAACTACTGGACGCTGTTTTCAACCCTCAGCTTCGGCTACACAGAGCAGGTTGGTTCTCTTTACTTCTTCTTCTCTCTCTGTTCTCTCTCTGGTTCTACACAGAGCAGGTTGGTTCTCTTTACTTCTTCTTCTCTCTCTGTTCTCTCTCTGGTTCTACACAGAGCAGGTTGGTTCTCTTTACTTCTTCTTCTCTTTGTTCTCTCTCTGGTTCTACCAGAGCAGGTTGGTTCTCTTTACTTCTTCTTCTCTCTCTGTTCTCTCTCTGGTTCTACACAGAGCAGGTTGGTTCTCTTTACTTCTTCTCTCTCTGTTCTCTCTCTGGTTCTACACAGAGCAGGTTGGTTCTCTTTACTTCTTCTCTCTCTGTTCTCTCTCTGGTTCTACACAGAGCAGGTTGGTTCTCTTTACTTCTTCTTCTCTCTCTGTTCTCTCTCTGGTTCTACACAGAGCAGGTTGGTTCTCTTTACTTCTTCTTCTCTCTGTTCTCTCTCTGGTTCTACACAGAGCAGGTTGGTTCTCTTTACTTCTTCTCTCTCTGTTCTCTCTCTGGTTCTACACAGAGCAGGTTGGTTCTCTTTACTTCTTCTCTCTCTGTTCTCTCTCTGGTTCTACACAGAGCAGGTTGGTTCTCTTTACTTCTTCTTCTCTCTCTGTTCTCTCTCTGGTTCTACACAGAGCAGGTTGGTTCTCTTTACTTCTTCTCTCTCTGTTCTCTCTCTGGTTCTACACAGAGCAGGTTGGTTCTCTTTACTTCTTCTCTCTGTTCTCTCTGGTTCTACAGAGAGCAGGTTGGTTCTCTTTACTTCTTCTTCTCTCTCTGTTCTCTCTCTGGTTCTACACAGAGCAGGTTGGTTCTCTTTACTTCTTCTCTCTCTGTTCTCTCTCTGGTTCTACACAGAGCAGGTTGGTTCTCTTTACTTCTTCTTCTCTCTCTGTTCTCTCTGGTTCTACACAGAGCAGGTTGGTTCTCTTTACTTCTTCTTCTCTCTCTGTTCTCTCTGGTTCTACACAGAGCAGGTTGGTTCTCTTTACTTCTTCTTCTCTCTCTGTTCTCTCTCTGGTTCCACACAGAGCAGGTTGGTTCTCTTTACTTCTTCTCTCTCTGTTCTCTCTCTGGTTCTACACAGAGCAGGCTGGTTCTCTTTACTTCTTCTCTCTCTGTTCTCTCTCTGGTTCTACACAGAGCGGGTTGGTTCTCTTTACTTCTTCTCTCTCTGTTCTCTCTCTGGTTCTACACAGAGCAGGTTGGTTCTCTTTACTTCTTCTTCTCTCTCTGTTCTCTCTCTGGTTCTACACAGAGCAGGTTGGTTCTCTTTACTTCTTCTTCTCTCTCTGTTCTCTCTCTGGCTCTACACAGAGCAGGTTGGTTCTCTTTACTTCTTCTTCTCTCTGTTCTCTCTCTGGTTCTACACAAAGCAGGTTGGTTCTCTTTACTTCTTCTTCTCGCTCTGTTCTCTCTCTGGTTCTACACAGAGCAGGTTGGTTCTCTTTACTTCTTCTCTCTGTTCTCTCTCTGGTTCTACAGAGAACAGGTTGGTTCTCTTTACTTCTTCTCTCTGTTCTCTCTCTGGTTCTACACAGAGCAGGTTGGTTCTCTTTACTTCTTCTCTCTCTGTTCTCTCTCTGGTTCTACACAGAGCAGGTTGGTTCTCTTTACTTCTTCTCTCTCTCTGGTTCTACACAGAGCAGGTTGGTTCTCTTTACTTCTTCTCTCTCTGTTCTCTCTCTGGTTCTACACAGAGCAGGTTGGTTCTCTTTACTTCTTCTCTCTGTTCTCTCTCTGGTTCTACAGAGAACAGGTTGGTTCTCTTTACTTCTTCTCTCTGTTCTCTCTCTGGTTCTACAGAGAACAGGTTGGTTCTCTTTACTTCTTCTCTCTGTTCTCTCTCTGGTTCTACACAGAGCAGGTTGGTTCTCTTTACTTCTTCTCTCTCTGTTCTCTCTCTGGTTCTACACAGAGCAGGTTGGTTCTCTTTACTTCTTCTCTCTCTGTTCTCTCTCTGGTTCTACACAGAGCAGGTTGGTTCTCTTTACTTCTTCTCTCTCTGTTCTATCTCTGGTTCTACACAGAGCAGGTTCGTTCTCTTTACTTCTTCTTCTTCTCTCACTGTTCTCCCTCTGGTTCTACTGACCTCAGACCAGCTACCAGTACAACGGGAGAGCGGTTGTATTGTGAATTTTACGGTAATTGAACGGTGTTGAATGTTGACTTGATACTGTTGAAGATACAATTAGGGGTTTATGCTTTCTCTCTGCATCTGTATTAATGTTTGTGTCTCCTGTTTCCTGCAGACGTCCTGCAGCTGTTGGTGGTTAAAGAAGAGGTTCCTCCTGAGCAGCAGGAGTGGAGCTCCAGTCTGGACCAGGAGGACCCAGAGCCCCCCCACATTAAAGAGGAACAGGAGGAACTCTGGACCAGTCAGGAGGGAGAGCAGCTTCAAGGGCTGGAGGAGGCTGATATCACCAAGTTCACATTCACTCCTGTCTCTGTGAAGAGTGAAGATGATGAAGAGAAACCTCAGTCCTCACAGCTTCATCAAAGACAAACTGAACAGATGGAATCAGAAGCTGATGGAGAGGACTGTGGAGGACCAGAACCAGCCAGGAACTCAGATCCAGGTAGACATCCAGAACCTGATACTGTTGATAAGATTGGAGACTCTTCTGAACCTGAGAGTGAAGACGGTGATTACTGGAAGGAGACCATAGAACCTCAGTCAGGTTTAAACTCTCTGAATAATGATGACGTTCCTGTCAGTGATGAGAGATGTAGTGCTGGTGAGAAACTATTTAGCTGCTCTGAGTGTGGGAAAAGTTATGGCTTCAGGAGAAATCTGAAGAGACACATGAGAACTCATACAGGAGAGAGACCTTTCAACTGCTCAGTTTGTGAGAAATCTTTTACACACAGTGGATGTTTACAGAGACACATGAGAATCCACACAGGAGAGAAACCTTTCAGCTGCTCGGTTTGTGATAAAAGATTTTTGAGGTCGACAAATCTGAAAACACACATGATATGTCATACAGGAGAGAAACCATTCAGCTGCTCGGTTTGTAAGAAATCTTTTACACAGAGTGGAAGTTTAAAGAAACACATTAGAACTCATACAGGAGAGAAACCTTTCGGCTGCTCAGTTTGTGGTAAAAGATTTGTGCACAAGGCACATCTGAAGAACCACATGGAAACTCATACAGGAGAAAACAATGCTCAGCTGCTCAGTTTGTAAGAAATCTTCTGCACAGAACGGAACTTTCGGAGATGCAAACAACTCACTTTTTGGTGATTGTCGTTTTTTCACGTTAGTTTAGGTGACTCGTGGGAATCATCCATCCAAAGAGGGTTTTTTTGGGGGAGGGGGGGGTCTTCTTAATGATTTCCACTGTGTATTTCTGTCACGCTCATATCGGCTCATATATGTGAACTAGACGTCGACCGATAATGGATTTGTTCGGCAGATATTCCCCGCAAAAAAAAAAATCGGAAATGAACAATCTTTGACTTTAATACAAACTATATAACTAACTGACATCAAACTCAAAGTAATAAATACCTAAATACATATATAAATCAGGAACTGAAGATCAAACTGCCTTTCAAACAGCTCGTACAGGAGAAAAAACCTTTCAGCTGTTCAGTCGGTAAGAAATCTTTTATTAAGGAAACACCTGAGAACCCAAACAGAAGAGAGACCATTGAGCTGCAGCTGATGGAGAGGACCAGAACCAGCCAGGAACTCGGATCCAGATAGACATTTACAACCTGACGATAAGACTGGAGACTCTTCTGAAGCTGAGACTGATGACAGTGATGATTATAATTGATTTAAATAATGTAACATGATGGTGAATTTATTTCTGTAGCTCTAATATGTGTCGATGCGTGACGACGTTTTGTTAACCTTCACGTACGTTTCTTGATTTTCTCCCTGCGTTCCTTCTCTAACTCAACTCGTTTCCTGTCCACTGGGTGTTCACAGTTTTATTGTTCCTGGGCGGAGAGTGATTTTATAAAAACATTACAAAGGTGAATAATAGTTCTGTTTCTTTGTTGTTGAAGTTGGGAACATTCATGTATGAGCGTGCATGAGTAGCGTACCCCCCCACTGCTGAAAGTAGGGTGACCAGGTGTCCCACTTTACTGTCGTCCCACATATTGAGACGATGTCCCACATCTTCATTCACTCTAGTTTTCAAAAGTCAAATCGGTTCTGTTTCCCCTCATGTTTGAAAACCAGCGACTGATAGAAGTTCTTGTTAAGATCTTTTTTTAAATTAAAGGACAATGAACCTGTAGTTTAAACTATTTAAGTGAACATGAACACAACCAGCTGTTAGAGATTAAAAACAGTACACTATACTACAGTATGTGTACTATACTACAGTATACTACTACAGTTTGATTTATTGATCATTAGGAGGATTTATTACTGAGAGGAGCTGCTCTGCTTAGAATCAGAGAAACTTCTAAAACTTCAGCAAAATCTTGAATCATGAGGTCATAAATGAACTCTTATCATCGTGAGGAGGAGGCTGGTGTTTATACACAGTGGGGGGGGGGGACAGGAAGACGGAGAGAGGGAGGATAAGAAGAAAGGAAGGAAATGCTGATGAAACATGTTTGGATTTAACCTTCGTCTCCTTGTTTCCCCCCAGTCTAGACCCGCAGCGTCACGTTTTGCCTCGCCGACGCGTGAATATTACACACCTGCATGAAGGTTACAAAGTGACGGTTGTGTTTTCCGTACGAGTTATTGATGTAGTAGATGAAGTGAGAAAAGGGGGGGGGGGGGGGGGGTGATGGGTCCAACAAACACAGGACCTTCAACCGGGAGACCCGTGTTTGGGTTTGTAAGTAACGTTGATGACGTTTGTCAGGTGTTTTTCCACACTGACGTTACGTTGTTTCTGTACGTGTTGTACTTAGTTTACTTATTTTAAGCTCAACCGTGACGTTTTCCCTTAACTTAGCTAAGTGGTTTTGTTGCCCTCGGCTGGTTCTGCTCATTAATACAGGCTGTCCTCTGCTGGACAGAAGCTCTGTTACACAATTAGGCAGCAGCTTTTCTTCTCTCCTCAGCCTGAAGAGGCCTAGACGCTCCTCCTCGACGCTCCTCGACGATCCTCGACGCTCCTCGACGCTCATTGATGCATTGAAACGAAGGTACGTTTAACGTGTTATCACGTTAACTTTGACAGCCCATAGTTAGATCAAAGAATGTCTTCTGATGGAGCTAGGCTAACAGTTTCCCTCTGCTTCCAGTCTTTGTGCTAAGCTAGGCAAACTTTTTCCCACTGCTTCCAGTCTTTGTGCTAAGCTAGGCAAACTTTTTCCCACTGCTTCCAGTCTTTGTGCTAAGCTAGGCAAACTTTCCCACTGCTTCCAGTCTTTGTGCTAAGCTAGGCAAACTTTTTCCCACTGCTTCCAGTCTTTGTGCTAAGCTAGGCTAACAGTTTCCCCCTGCTTCAAGTCTTTGTGCTAAGCTAGGCTAACAGTTTCAACAACCTAAAAATCTTAAGTTGCGTTAAAGAAATTAGTGGCGTTAAAATTAATTTGCGTTAACGAGTTATTATGGCGTTCACTTTGACAGTCCTGTATGATACACCAGAGAGGCTAACAATGCTGCTTTTTATTTATCTTAAGTAACTTAGTAACTTAATTTCCTCTTCCAGTCACCATTCAGCCACAGCTCTGTGATATAAGAAAGTTAACATCTGTTCATGTGAAGACGTGAACAAAATCATTTATATATATATATATAACTACTTCTGTCTGATGTGACATGAACATAAAGAGTTCAGCCTTCTGACGACGTTCACACGAGCGTCTATAAACACCCCGTGACCTCTGCAGACTCTCACGCCGTCCTGAGCAGCGTTCAGGAACACTGGACGTCCCCGCTGTCACAGTTAATTATAGAAACCATGAGAACATCACCACTTTCCCATCATGCCATGGAGCGAGGCAGCGACCCCCCCGAGGACGCCCCCGATCAGCTGGGAGATGCATGATGGGAAGGATTTCAGGACAGTTTGACCTCCGCCGTTTAAATTTAGTTTGGGATTCAGAGATCAAACCTGAGGATCCCACCATGAGTTCAGGACAGTCGGCGCCACTTCCTGTTTCTACACCTGCTAAATTAACAACATGCTTGATCTGATCTGCGATCAGCAGTTCATCAGTAACAACTGTGGCTGAAGTCCTTTTAGTTTACACTTCACTTATTATTATTATTATTATTATTATTATTATTATACTTTAGAAGGAATCATTTAACTGTGTGTAGGTCTGTCAAAGTTAACACGATAAGAACCTGTTAACGCAAATTCATTTTAACGCCACGTATTTCTTTAACGCATTAACACTCAGTTTTAAAGCTAGAGTGAAGATACTGGCCATTTTCAGAGGGGGCCCTTGACCTCTGACCTTAAGATATGTGAATGTGTGAGGGTTTTTGTCCAAAAAAGAAGTCCGAAAAAGAGTCTGAAAAATGTCCGTAGAAAAAAAGTCTGAAAAATGTCCAAAAGTTCCACCAATGTCTGAAAAATGTTGGGGAAAAAGTCCGGAAAATGTCTGAAAATTGTCCATAAAATGCCCGAAAACTTTCTGAAAAAAGTCTGAAAAATTTCCAAGAAATGTCCAGAAAAAAAAGTCCCAAAAAAGTCTGAAAAAAAAGTAAAAAAAAAAAAAGTCTGGAAAAAATGTCCCCAAAAAGTCTGAAAAATGTTAGAAAAAAATCCGACAAAAGTAAAAGAAATTGTCCAAAAAAAGCTAGAAAAAAGTCCGAAAAATGTCTGAAAATGTCTGAAAAAAATTCCGAAATATGTCCGAAAAACAGTCTGAAAAATGTCTGAAAATTAGCCAAAACAAATCCCCCAAAAAGTAAAAGAAAAGTCAGAAAAATGTCCAAAGAAATGTCAAAAAAATGTCTGGAAAAAAGGCCGAAAAGAGTCTGAAAAATGTCCGTAGAAAAAAAAGTCTGAAAAATGTCCAAAAGTTCCAACAATGTCTGAAAAATGTTGGGGAAGAATGTCGGAAAATATTTCCGAAAAACATTCCGAAAATGTTGGAAAAAAAGTCAGAAAATTGTCCAAAAAAATGTCCGAATAATGTCTGAAAAAAGTCTGAAAAAATTTCAGAAATGTCGAGAAAAAAATGTCCAAAAAAAGTATGAAAAAAAAGTAAAAAAAAAAAAGTCTGGAAAAAATGTCCAAAAAAAGTCTGAAAAATGTTAGAAAAAAATCCGACAAAAGTCAAAAAAAAAATTTCTAGCAAAAAAAGCTAGAAAAAAGTCCGAAAAATGTCTGAAAATGTCTCAAAATGTCTGAAAAAATTCCGAAATATGTCTGAAAAAAATTCTGAAAAATGTCCAAAAATTAGCAAAAACAAATCCCCAAAAAAGTAAAAGAAAAGTCAAAAAAATGTCCAAAGAAATGTCAAAAAAATGTCTGGAAAAAAGGCCGAAAAGAGTCTGAAAAATGTCCGTAGAAAAAAAAGTCTGAAAAATGTCCAAAAGTTCCAACAATGTCTGAAAAATGTTGGGGAAAAATGTCGGAAAATATTTCCGAAAAACATTCCGAAAATGTTGGAAAAAAAGTCAGAAAATTGTCCAAAAAAATGTCCGAATAATGTCCGAAAAATGTCTGAAAAAAGTCTGAAAAAAGTCTGAAAAATTTTCAGAAATGTCCAGAAAAAATGTCCAAAAAAAGTATGAAAAATGTTAGAAAAAAATCTGAAAAAGTCAAAAAAATTGTCCAAAAAAAACTAGAAAAAAGTCCGAAAAATGTCTGAAAATGTCTGAAAAAAATTCCGAAATATGTCCGAAAAAAAGTTTGAAAAATGTTCGAAAATGTCCGAAAATTAGCCAAAACAAATCCCCCAAAAAGTAAAAGAAAAGTCAGAAAAATGTCCAAAGAAATGTCCAAAAAATGTCTGAAAAAAAGTCAGAAAAAGAGTCTGAAAAATGTCCGTACAAAAAAAAGTCTGAAAAATGTCCAAAAGTTCCAACAATTTATGAAAAATGTTGGGGAAAAATGTCGGAAAATATTTCCGAAAAACATTCCGAAAATGTTGGAAAAAGAGTCAGAAAAAAGTCTGAAAATTGCCCCAAAAAATGTCCGAAAAATGTCTGAAAAAAGTCTGAAAAATTTTCAGAAATGTCCAGAAAAAAATGTCGAAAAAAAGTATGAAAAAAAAGTTAAAAAAAAAGTATGGAAAAAATGTCCAAAAAAAGTCGGAAAAATGTTAGAAAAAAATCCGAAAAAGTAAAAAAAAAATTCCAAAAAAGCTAGAAAAAGTCCGAAAAATGTTAGAAAAATGTCCAAAGAAATGTCCAAAAAATGTCTGAAAAAAAGTCTGAAAAAAGTACGGAAAATGTCCAAAAGAAAGGCTGAAGAAAAGTCCGATACTGGTATCATACTGAACTATAAAACCTGATGAATCCATCGGTACCAACCAGGTCAGACTAGCTGGTCATGAAGGAGGTTAAATAACGCTCTAAACATACGCTAAATGTTGATGAGGGAAAACTGTCATTTTCAAAGGGGTCCCTTGACCTCTGACCTCCAGATATGTGAATGTAAATGGGTTCTCTGGGTACCCACGAGTCTCCCCTTTACAGACATGCCCACTTTATGATAATCACATGCAGTTTGGGGCAAATCGTAGTCAAGTCAGCACACTGACAGCATATTTTAATCGAGTGACGGCACTAACTATATCCTTTGAAATCATTGTCATTATGACTCCAATAGTATTAGATTAGTTTATTATCGTTCACAGTATAATAATTAATATTATTGTTTATGTTTATAATTTAAATGTCCCGTTGTTTTACGAGGACAGTTGAGAGTGAAGAGGACGATATGACGGGTGAGGGTGACATTAGCATAACTTCATTTCTTCTCATTAATAATAATAATAATAATAATAATGATAATGATAATGATAATAATAATAATAATAGTTTATCTTTAAACAGCCAGCTCTCTTCTTCTTCTTCTTCTTCTTCTTCTGTCTGTTGTATTGTGTTGACAGGAAATGCTCCATTAGCCTCCAGATGTTTTTTGGTGGTTTTCACGAGACTTTCTCACACACACACACACACACACACACACACACACACACACACACACACACACACACACACACACACACACACAGCCTGTTGATTCACGTCTGTTTTTCTCTTCTCTGTTGAACACGTCGTCTCTCAGCTCGTTTCCCATGATGCATTTCAACAAACTTATTGAAACTTGTAATATGTTAAGAATCCCTTTAAGCCTCTTGTTCGTCCTTCACTTCTTCATCCTGCAGTAAACCAGCCAGGACGCCTTTAATACTCCTGTCTTTGTGCTAAGCTAGGCTAACAGTTTCCCCCTGCTTCCAGTCTTTGTGCTAAGCTAGGTTAGCAGTTTCCCCCTGCTTCCTGTCTTTGTGCTAAGCTAAGCTAACAGTTTCCCCCTGCTTCCAGTCTTTGTGCTAAGCTAGGTTAGCAGTTTCCCCCTGCTTCCTGTCTTTGTGCTAAGCTAAGCTAACAGTTTCCCCCTGCTTCCTGTCTTTGTGCTAAGCTAAGCTAACAGTTTCCCCCTGCTTGCAGTCTTTGTGCTAAGCTAAGCTAACAGTTTCCACCTGCTTCCAGTCTTTGTGCTAAGCTAAGCTAACAGTTTCCACCTGCTTCCAGTCTTTGTGCTAAGCTAAGCTAACAGTTTCCACCTGCTTCCAGTCTTTGTGCTAAGCTAAGCTAACAGTTTCCACCTGCTTCCTTTCTTTGTGCTAAGCTAAGCTAACAGTTTCCCCCTGCTTGCAGTCGTGGTGCTAAGCTAAGCTAACAGTTTCCACCTGCTTTCAGTCGTTGTGCTAAGCTAAGCTAACAGTTTCCACCTGCTTGCAGTCTTTGTGCTAAACTAAGCTAACAGTTTCCACCTGCTTCCAGTCTTTGTGCTAAGCTAAGCTAATAGTTTCCACCTGCTTCCTTTCTTTGTGCTAAGCTAAGCTAACAGTTTCCCCCTGCTTGCAGTCTTTGTGCTAAGCTAGGCTAACAGTTGAAGTTGATCTTATTTTAGTTGGACATTCAAAGAGGAGACGGACGTGAGGACGTCCAGGATGTAATCTGGTGTCAGAGCTGGATTAGATCAGATTAAAGACATTTTTTATGTTTCAGAGTTTTGTTCACATGAATCACTGAATGTTGACCTGATGTTTTGTGAACGTCTGGATTAAAACAGATCTCAGATCAGTTCTGGAGGACTCTGTGTGGGTGTTTTGGCTTCAGATCAGGGCGATTACACTGAACCAGGACTGCAATTATCACAGATCTGGAGGTTTTATGTCTCTGAGTCAGCAGTGATTTTCAGATTAAAGGTATTTAGTTGGTGGCGGGACGAAGCAGCTCTCAGAGCCGTCTGAGATATTGAAACCATAATATGTTTGTTATTACTGCTGAACGCTGGACGTCCTGCTGTCTTCTGCTCACACTGCAACACCAGACTGCATGCTGGGACGCTATTCACAATGCTAATGCTATCAGAGGGATGCTAACGGGTCTGGAGGAAGTCCAGCTGAGAGGACATGGAGGCTTATTTATTATTTATGCATTTAATCCAACACAAACACTTACTGATTCATTTGAATAAATTAGTATTATTCATATTCATATTTATTCATAAATTAATTTAGCATTTCTTTATAATTTATCTCATATGACATAGTTCTGATTCATAAATCTAACCAGCTTTTAAATCAAGGACTTAGTTGATATAAAATATATAAAAATAGATAAATAATGAACTTAGTTGATGTATATATATATTAAAATAAAATATATAAAAATGGATAAATAATTAACTTAGTTGATGTATATTAAAATAAAATATATAAAAATAGATAAATAATGAACTTAGTTGATGTATATATATATTAAAATAAAATATATAAAAATGGATAAATAATTAACTTAGTTGATATATATATATATTAAAATAAAATATATAAAAATGGATAAATAATTAACTTAGTTGATGTATATTAAAATAAAACAGATAAATCATGAACTTTTCCAGTTAATAACACACAGTGATTCTGTCTGTGATTCTGCTGCTGCTGATGTTGTTTCTCACAGACTGATGGAAACTGACTCATGAAGACTCGTACATGTTTCACTTTAAACGTCTGACATCACTGATGACATCACGGCGAGGTGCGTTTCCCTGAGACTGAAAATAGGAAGCGACTGATGAAGTCTATTGTTTCCATCCAGCTGTGAGGCTCACGGTAAATATCAGAGTTACTCTGAGCTCCTCAGCTGCAGTGATTCCTGTCTAAAGAACACAATGTGAGCAGACAGGAAGTAGAACAATAAAAGTCCCTCTGAGCTGGAGATCTAGTGTGAAACTCTGCAGCTGTTTGAGGAGCAACATGTTCGATCATCTGTTCCGTATAAAAAGTCTTTAGAGATCAGATTAGTTTCTCAAACTGACGTCTGAAGCTTTAATATCTCATATTTTGAATGAAGTTTGGTGCAGCAGGTTCAGGTCTAAAAACACCAGACTGTCACCAGGAGACGCTGCTCATGGTCATAATGAGGTTATAGATATCTGGAATAACTCTGACTAGTCATAATGAGGTTATAAATATCTGGAATAAGAACTGTGACTAGTCATAATGAGGTTATAGATATCTGGAATAAGAACTCTGACTAGTCATAATGAGGTTATAGATATCTGGAATAAGAACTCTGACTAGTCATAATGAGGTTATAGATATCTGGAATAAGAACTGTGACTAGTCATAATGAGGTTATAGATATCTGGAATAAGAACTCTGACTGGTCATAATGAGGTTATAGATATCTGGAATAAGAACTGTGACTGGTCATAATGAGGTTATAGATATCTGGAATAAGAACTCTGACTGGTCATAATGAGGTTATAGATATCTGGAATAACAACTCTGACTGGTCATAATGAGGTTATAGATATCTGGAATAACAACTCTGACTGGTCATAATGAGGTTATAGATATCTGGAATAAGAACTGTGACTAGTCATAATGAGGTTATAGATATCTGGAATAACAACTCTGACTCGTCATAATGAGGTTATAGATATCTGGAATAACAACTCTGACTGGTCATAATGAGGTTATAGATATCTGGAATAACAACTCTGACTGGTCATAATGAGGTTATAGATATCTGGAATAAGAACTCTGACTGGTCATAATGAGGTTATAGATATCTGGAATAACAACTCTGACTGGTCATAATGAGGTTATAGATATCTGGAATAACAACTCTGACTGGTCATAATGAGGTTATAGATATCTGGAATAAGAACTCTGACTGGTCATAATGAGGTTATAGATATCTGGAATAAGAACTCTGACTGGTCATAATGAGGTTATAGATATCTGGAATAAGAACTCTGACTAGTCATAATGAGGTTATAGATATCTGGAATAAGAACTCTGACTGGTCATAATGAGGTTATAGATATCTGGAATAAGAACTCTGACTGGTCATAATGAGGTTATAGATATCTGGAATAACAACTCTGACTGGTCATAATGAGGTTATAGATATCTGGAATAACAACTCTGACTGGTCATAATGAGGTTATAGATATCTGGAATAAGAACTCTGACTAGTCATAATGAGGTTATAGATATCTGGAATAAGAACTCTGACTGGTCATAATGAGGTTATAGATATCTGGAATAAGAACTGTGACTGGTCATAATGAGGTTATAGATATCTGGAATAAGAACTGTGACTGGTCATAATGAGGTTATAGATATCTGGAATAAGAACTGTGACTGGTCATAATGAGGTTATAGATATCTGGAATAAGAACTGTGACTGGTCATAATGAGGTTATAGATATCTGGAATAAGAACTGTGACTGGTCATAATGAGGTTATAGATATCTGGAATAAGAACTGTGACTAGTCATAATGAGGTTATAGATATCTGGAGTAACAACTCTGACTGGTCATAATGAGGTTATAGATATCTGGAATAAGAACTGTGACTAGTCATAATGAGGTTATAGATATCTGGAGTAACAACTCTGACTGGTCATAATGAGGTTATAGATATCTGGAATAAGAACTGTGACTAGTCATAATGAGGTTATAGATATCTG
>CAKAOJ020000631.1:0-50000 GCA_916701645.2 Sebastolobus alascanus | reverse complement strand
ATTTCATATTCTTATCAACATTTTTTCGGACATTTTTCTGACTTGTTTTCCATGACAGTTTTTCCTCACCAACATTTAGTGTAAGTTCGGAGCGTTATTTAACCTCCTTCATGAGCAGCTAGTCTGACCTGGTTGGTGCCGATGGATTCATCAGGTTTTATAGTTTACTATGATACCAGGATCTTCACTCTAGATTTAAAACTGAACCTGCTAGAACCTCTGAAAGACAGTGAAGTCAGTCGGGATCGCCTGCAATCACGCGGGTCTCAGTGGGATATATCTATATATATATATATATATATATATATATATATATATATACTGTACATGTGTATGATATATATATATATGAATATTAATGTCTATCTTAGTTTGAAGTAGAGTTTAAAACCAGAGTTTCTATCAGACTGATGATGTGAAACACAGATGATGGAGAGAGAGAGAGAGAGAGAGAGAGAGAGAGAGAGAGAGAGAGAGAGAGAGAGAGAGAGAGAGAGAGAGAGAGAGAGAGAGAGAGAGAGAGAGAGAGAGAGAGAGAGAGAGAGAGAGAGAGAGAGAGAGAGAGAGAGAGAGAGAGAGAGAGAGAGAGAGAGAGAGGACAGAGAGAGAGAGAGAGAGAGAGAGAGAGAGAGAGAGAGAGAGAGAGAGAGAGAGAGAGAGAGAGAGAGAGAGAGAGAGACAGAGAGAGAGAGAGAGAGAGAGAGAGAGAGAGAGAGAGAGAGAGAGAGAGAGAGAGAGAGAGGAGAGAGAGAGAGAGAGACAGAGAGAGAGAGAGAGAGAGAGAGAGAGAGAGAGAGAGAGAGAGAGAGAGAGAGAGAGAGAGAGAGAGAGGACAGAGAGAGAGAGAGAGAGAGAGAGAGAGAGAGAGAGAGAGAGAGAGAGAGAGAGAGAGAGAGACAGAGAGAGTGTGTGTGTGTGTGTGTGTGTGTGTGTGTGTGTGTGTGTGTGTGTGTGTGTGTGTGTGTGTGTGTGTGTGTGTGTGTGTGTGTGTGTGTGTGTGTGTGTGTGTGTGTGTGTGTGCTGTCAGCTCTGATATCTGTGTTTCTCATGTTAAATCCTCTGTGACTCCTCCAGCAGTAAACTGTGTGTTAGTTTCCTCCTCGCTGTTTGACAGACGCTCTGATGAAGACGAGTCGTGGTTTTAACCTCCTCCGACGCCTCCTCGGGGTCACTGAGGTCATCAGGTGGTCACTGAGGTCATCAGGTGGTCACTGAGGTCATCAGGTGGTCACTGAGGTCATCAGGTGGTCACTGAGGTCATCAGGTGGTCACTGAGGTCATCAGGTGGTCACTGAGGTCATCAGGTGGTCACATTTACTGTCTGCGTGTTCACATCCTGAATGTAAACACTCTGCAGTGGCCACTTGTCAGAAAAATCTAACGTAATGTGAAGGAACACTGATGCACCATGGGTATCTCACAGCAGTTTGTGACGCTCAGCACGACTTACAACAACGTCATTTTCGTGCGTTTTCCTACGAATGTCCAGCAGCACGTGTCAATTTCCGCTCCAGTCTTTTCAAAATAAAACTTCTTAGTTAGGTTTAGGAAAAGATTGACATTAAATATGACAACAGAATAGAAATTATTTAGTTTTACTTTTGTAGGAGGACGTTTTACTGTCTGGTCGTCTCTTTCAGTCCAAAATGGTGGATGTGTAGCTCTGCTGTTGATGTTGACATGGAACCAACTATTGACTTTACCTTCTTAGTGATTTACGTTCTTTGCTTCCGGCGCTCCTAAAGTAGTGTTATTATGGTAGAGATGTATGAGTATCATCAGTCACTCATTCTAAGGTAACGAAAACAAAGCGATTCTTATTTTCAGGTGATTATACACTAAAGAAAACATGGTTATTAATGTTATATTCCATTTCTACTGACAGAACTCCTGAATGTTACACACTGTTCCTTTAACTGGTGTCTTTGTGAGGACCAGTTTTCTTTGTTTTCTCTTGTTTTGACTGGTGGATTATTCACCGTCTGCTGGATTTAACCGCAACTCCTCTTCAAACAACAATAACTCTGTTCATAATAAAGTGGAAACATGCCGAGAATCTGCTCTGAACACACCCAGACACCCACAACAACCTCAGCTTCTACTGGAGGCAGATGGAAACATCTCTGTGATGTCCGCAGAGGAGGAAATACAACAACATGAGGCACACCTTTACTGGAATATTTCAGGAAATCCTCTCATGTTTCAGCTCTCCGTCTATGTTTAGCCTAGCTTAGCACAAAGACTGTAAGCAGGTGGAAACTGTTAGCCTAGCTCCATCAGAAGAGGCTCTCTGAGATGTGATGGTTGAATGTTTCAGTGTGATGGATGCTAACATGACTGTGTTGTGTTTTCAGTGTCTGAGGCTCAGTATTACGACGTCACGCCGGCTACAGACTACGACGACTACAACGCCACCTTCGAGTACAGCTTCTACAGTAAGGCTACATCCACGCTAATACGTTTCTGTTTTAAAACCATCTCCGTCCATATAACCACACCTGAAAACGCATATCACATGACCATTCACGTACACTGGGCACGCGTATGTCGGTGTTAACAGGCACGCACAATCATCACAGGTCAGTGTTGACATATCCTGAGACAACACGGAGGGCAGATTGTTTTATATTTATCCTGACAATGATCCGGGTTAAAGGTGATGTAACGGTGCTGCTGCTGTGGTGCGTTCAGGTAACACCAGCAGCGAGGACCTGGACAAGTTCAGCGAGCGGTTCATCGATGAAGAGGACGAGGAAGAGGAGGACACAGGAGGGCAGCGGGAGGAAGAGGATGTGACTGTTACCATGGCAACGACTCGAGGAACCACAGAGCAGGGCGAGGTCGACGATCGCAACGCCGCATCACTTCCTGTTTCTCAGGTAAGAACAATCTGAGCTCATTATACTGAACTATATTACCTCAAACCAAAGTTCAACCAGTTAAACCAAAGTTCAACCAGTTCAACCAAAGTTCAACCACAGTTAAACCAAAGTTCAACCAGTTAACCCAAAGTTCAACCAGTTCAACCAAAGTTCAACCAGTTAAATCAAAGTTCAACCAGTTCAACCAAAGTTCAACCGGTTAAACCAAAGTTCAACCAAAGTTCAACCACTTAACCCAAAGTTAAATCAAAGTTCAACCAGTTATCCCAAAGTTCAACCAGTTAAACCAAAATTCAACCAAAATTCAACCAAAGTTCAACCAGTTAAATCAAAGTTCAACCAGTTAACCCAAAGTTCAACCAGTTCAACCAAAGTTCAACCAGTTAAATCAAAGTTCAACCAGTTAAACCAAAGTTCAACCAGTTAAACCAAAGTTCAACCAAAGTTCAACCAGTTAAATCAAAGTTCAACCAGTTAACCCAAAGTTAAACCAAAGTTCAACCAGTTAACCCAAAGTTCAACCAGTTCAACCAAAGTTCAACCAATTAACCCAAAGTTCAGCCAGTTAAACCAAAATTCAACCAAAGTTCAAACAGTTAAACCAAAGTTCAACCAGTTAAATCAAAGCGCAGCCAGTTAAACCAAAGTTCAACCAAAGTTAAACCAAAGTTCAACCAGTTAACCCAAAGTTCAACCAGGTAAACCAAAGTTCAACCAGTTAAATCAAAGTTCAGCCAGTTAAACCAAAGTTCAACCAAAGTTAAACCAAAGTTCAACCAGTTAACCCAAAGTTCAACCAGGTAAACCAAAGTTCAACCAGGTAAACCAAAGTTCAACCAGTTAAATCAAAGTTCAGCCAGTTAAACCAAAGTTCAACCAAAGTTAAACCAAAGTTCAACCAGTTAACCCAAAGTTCAACCAGGTAAACCAAAGTTCAACCAGTTAAATCAAAGTTCAGCCAGTTAAACCAAAGTTCAACCAGTTAAACCAAAGTTCAACCAGTTAAACCAAAGTTCAACCAGTTAAACCAAAGTTCAACCAGTTAAACCAAAGTTCAACCAGTTAAACCAAAGTTCAACCAGTTAAATCAAAGTTCAGCCAGTTAAACCAAAGTTCAACCATTTAAACCAAAGTTCAACCAGTTAACCCAAAATTAAACCAAAGTTCAACCAAAGTTCAACCAGTTAAATCAAAGTTCAGCCAGTTACACCAAAGGTCAACCAGTTTAACCAAAGTTCAACCAGTTAACTCTAAGTTGAACCAAAGTTCAACCAAAGTTCAACCAGTTAAACCAAAGTTCAACCAGTTAAACCAAAGTTCAACCAGTTAACCCAAAATTAAACCAAAGTTCAACCAAAGTTCAACCAGTTAAATCAAAGTTAAACCAGTTAAATCAAAGTTAAACCAAAGTTCAACCAGTTAAACCAGGTTTGACAGAAACCTCAGATAAACTAGGTGTGCAACAGGCTTTAGTCAATCAAAGTTAAACTGGGTTTAACTCAAAACTCAAGTTCAATCAGGTTTAATCTAAAACACAATTAAACCAAAGTTAAACCAGGCAAAAAAACAGAGACTATATGATGATATGATGACTTCTTGTGACATTTATATGTTAGTTTAGACTAAACCACCGGTTCAGTTTAAACTGCAGCGTTGTGTGATTTAGTGTTTTCAACCCGACTTAAACTTAAACTCCAGCTGAGCTACTGATGTTTTATTAGTTATTAGTTTTAATTTCATCAGTAACGCGTCAGTTTGTTAAAGCTACAGGAGCTGATGAGGATCAGAAGATGAATTCTGTCGATATTTACACTGATTATAGATAATATAATATAATACATATATAATCTAATATATACATGCAGAAAGCAGCTGGCTTCTATTATCTCTGTGTTTCCATCTGGTTCCTATAAATGTGACGCTGATCTCTGCCAGCATCAACAAACACAGACGCTCCTCACATCTCTAAATCAGACGGTTTAAACTCTGTAAACTGTTGTGATGTTTGAGAGTTCAGCCTGTTGACATGCAGAATATAAAGAATAGAATAAGAGGAGGATAAGAGACAGAAACCTGATGTGCGGTTTCTGTGGTCGGTTTGTGTTCATCAGATAAAAGAATCTCAGAGCTCAGTTATTCACAGCAGAACAAAAAATCACACAACAAACCATTCTTCTCCACTAAATATTATATAATACAGTATGTATATGTTATAATCCACCAGAGGAACAAGTTCATGAAGAGGTTCACAAACTGAAAAACATTTTTGTCTTCTATTTTATCGTGTTTGTATCTTCTGTTTTATTTTACTCTTAAATCATGTTTAAATATGTGGCTTTATATATTTATCTTAAAGTACATTATTTGAGTAAATGTACTTTGTAATTGACCTTCGGCATGGTCCAGTGTATTTCTATAGTGGGTTCATTTTCTAGGTGTTTTCTTAAAGATGTGCTAGTTACATTATAAAGGTGGCTGCTTTTATTTTGAAAGGGAAACACTGGTAGTTGAAATTGTTCGTTACATTATAAAGGTGGCTGCTTTTATTTTGAAAGGGAAACACTGGTAGTTGAAATTGTTCGTTACATTATAAAGGCGGGTGTTTTTATTTTGAAAGGGAAACACTGGTAGTTGAAATTGTTCGTTACATTATAAAGGCGGGTGTTTTTATTTTGAAAGGGAAACACTGGTAGTTGAAATTGTTCGTTACATTATAAAGGCGGGTGTTTTTATTTTGAAAGGGAAACACTGGTAGTTGAAATTGTTCGTTACATTATAAAGGCGGGTGTTTTTATTTTGAAAGGGAAACACTGGTAGTTGAAATTGTTCGTTACATTATAAAGGCGGGTGTTTTTATTTTGAAAGGGAAACACTGGTAGTTGAAATTGTTCGTTACATTATAAAGGCGGGTGTTTTTATTTTGAAAGGGAAACACTGGTAGTTGAAATTGTTCGTTACATTATAAAGGCGGGTGTTTTTATTTTGAAAGGGAAACACCGGAACAGGAAAAATATTCTTTATTTATTTTTTTTAAATAACTGCTTCGGAAGCCTTTTCAGCTGCTAAACATCTACCGACTCGATGAGGAGAATGTTTCAGTACAGCCCAACTAACAATATTAGTTTTGTGAAACATGCGTTAAATGTAAAAGTGATTAGAAACATAATCAGTGTTTCTCACACTTAGACTGAACCGTATATTAACGGAAGCCCAAGTATATTTAACCCATTTTAGCATTTTTCATTGTGATTTTTTAAGTATTGTGATTCAATTTTCTGATTTATTGTGATTTTTGTTAACTTTTTTTAACACTAGACCATGAAGGGAACAAGTTGAATCATACATTTCTAGGGACTTTTACTTTGAAAATCTCTAAATGAATCCAGTAAAACTGTTTGATTTTCAGCATGTGTTTAGTCAGAGATGTAATGAAGTCAAATATATCAGGATCATTGTCAGAGACTAGCTGGAGAGTTGGACCATCATTCAGTCAGGGACGCTACACACTATATACTGTATATACATATATATATATATATATGTACATATATATATATATATATATAACCTCTGTGTCATGTGACCAGCTGACGATGTGTTTTCTGTCTGTAGGAGATCAGGACGCTGGTCTGGACTCTGATGATCCTGATCAGCCTGAACATGCAGCAGCTACAACACACACTGTGATAGCGGACACACACACACACACACACACACACCCAGCAGGTGAGTCACATGATACACAAGGTCAGAGGTCACGAGTCTGCTGTGTAGTGTGTAGTGTGTAGTGTGTTGTGTGTAATGTGTATAGAACATTGTATTTAGTTGTATATAAAGTCTCCTGCGTTTAGCTTCATCATGATGGAACACAAAGCAGAGTTTCACTTCTCAGACTCTTCCTGATAAACTTAATGTCAGGAAGTAATTACAGATAAATGAGCTCATTTTGTTCTGCGACACATTGAAAGGTTGATGTAGTCGTAGTAGAGCTCCTTCTTCCTCCTTTCAGATGAAACCATTCACAATAAATCACCGTGTGACATTTAGACTCAAATCTCAGACGAAAGCTGACGAATAAAAAGTTTTTTTGTTCTGTTGAAAATGATCTAAATGTTACAAGAATCTGTGATTAATATAGAAATAAACTGTTTAATGTCACAAAACTCTTTATGTTTTATAATATTAACACAAAACAAACATTTAGAAATATTTCTCTGGTATAAACAACTCCTTTCACATTAAGTTAATTAAAGTTTTTTCAATTTAATAAAAACCTGAAAATATGTTTAAGTTATATAAATGTTTTTTTTTTATAAGTAAATAAAAACTTTGAAATAAAACTAATGAAACTTTTATTGATTTGTTGTTTTGCAGCTGATGTCGGGTCAGTCGGATCCTGCAGAAACCAGCGCGGGGGTCACCTGATCTGATCTGAGGTGGGAGGAGTCACCCGTGTGACCTTTGACCTCTGCAGAGAGCCTCGGCGTGGGTTTACAGGTGGACGTCAGCCAATCACAGAGCTTTATCAGCTCCACAGTTCACAGTCACAGACTTCTTCTTCTTCTTTCTTCTATATGTGATCACACTGTTTCACTGCTTTACCTGAGTGTATGAGACCAAACGAGATCATATATATAATATATATATATATATATATATATACATATACATATTATATATATATATCTATATATATGAATATGGAAGTTTATTAATGACAAAACTGTTGAGTGAGAGCAAAATAAAATCAGGCTTTAATGAAGCTGGACAAGAAAAATACAACAAAGTCAATTTAAAAATTAAGTAAATTTAAAATGTCTACGTCTTTCTGTATGAATGTCAGAATTTAATATGAAACATTCTTTAATTTTATGATTTTAGCATTAATATAGCAGCAAACAGCTGTTTTTCTATGTGAAGATATAGAGGAGTCTACGGTAACGAGAAACCGCTCATCCAGTATGAACGTTAGAGACACATTCCAAGTTAATTATTATTTTTTTTTATTAATAAATAATAATATTCACAACAAAATCGGCCCTCCTGCACATACCGAGGCGGTTGCTATGGAATCGCTGGTTGCTATGGGACAAACAGGTCAAGCCTATCCAATAGGAGCCCAGTGCATTCTGGGTGTTGTAGGTTTTCCTCTGGTCATCATGTCTACGGCCTTTCCAGCGGTGAAATACTTCTTTACGTTTGGCTCGATGTTCCTGTGTTTACTCTCTTCCTGCTTCTCACCTGATATATGTTTTACTTATATTTTATACTTTTCCAGTAAAACTTGTTATACTGCAGAAGTCCTACGACACCTGAACCTCTCACGGCAGCTTTTACCTGCACAACCAGGTGTGTCGTTAATGAACTTCCATAAATCCACCTTCAGTTTATTTATGTTAAAGTGTGACGGTGCTGTTACAGTCAGGTTATATTATATACATATACAGTATATATATATATATATACTATATATACCGTATGTTATATATGATGAAACACAGAAAGAAGAGAACAGGATTTCTTCTTTCTGTGTTTGGTTTCACAGTGAATCAAACACTTCATCAGTTTACGGTCCTGAGAGGAAGGAAGTTACATAATGAGCTCTGCTTCTCAATAAACCAGATTAAATACACTTTTTTAATGTTTAAACTGGAGGAAGCATTTGTCTGGTTGAATGAAGCGTTTAAAACGTTTAAAACTTTAAAACGTTTAAAACGTTTAATACGTTTAAAACGTGTTTGTCTGTAGAGAAAGACTGTAAACAGACACACGTGTTTTTATGAGCACCTTCAGAGAAATAAGTTAAAGTTTTAAAATATTACATAAATGAACGGAAATTAAAACACATTTTGGTTTGATACCAGAACATTAGAGAACATTAGAGAACATTAGAAAACATTAGAGAAGATTAGAGAACATTAGAGAACATTAGAGAACTTCCAGAACAATCACATCTTTCTATGTTTGTGTTTTGCAATAAAATGTATGAAAACAAGCTTCAGTGTCCGTCAGCTTCAGTCCGTTCTCATTCGTAGGGCGTCAGATCCCGAGGTTTTGTTACGGCCGTCGGCGTTTGGCGTTCCAGCGATCTGAGCATATTGTTTTATGCTAAATGCAGAACATGTGAGGGTTTCTGGACAATATCTGCCATTGTTCTGTGTTGTTAACTGATTTGCAATAATAAATATAAACATATATTTGCATAAAGCAGCATATTTGTCCACTCCCATGTTGATAAGAGGATTAAATACTTGACTAATCTCCCTTTAAGGTTCATTTAGAACAGATAAAACATGAGATTAAATATTAAATTAACAGCCTTACTATAGGTAAATAAGTAAAGTTGTGTCCTTCACAGGATGAGCCTGAAGGCATCATCAGCTGCTCGGACTTCTGTATTAAAGAAGAAGGTTTTTTGGAGTTTTGAGCTGCTGATATTAATCTTTATATTTCCGTGTAGAAACAGTAAATGTGACAGGAAGCCCTCCGGGTTCACGTGTTTATTTCTGGCGTGGGTTGGCGTGTGGCGAGTTTTGATTGTGATCGGAGATGTCTGTTATCGAACACGAACGCCGTCAGTGTCACCAGCTCCCAGCGGGTGTTGACGCGAGCAGAGAGGAGGAAGTGACGGACGCCTCGGGCGCCGCGTTTATTTCAGTCCAGGAGGAATCTGCACGACAGGAAACACGGCGGCTGTTTCAGCGTCTCACCTCCACAGGACGGCGTTTAGTTCAAGCTTTTATCATCTGAACTCAGGAAGGAGACGAACATGTCGACAGTCATGAGGATGAATCTGAAGATATGTTTTAATCTGAACCGCGTCAGAGAGAAGAGAAGCAAACAGACGAAACTCTGGGGTTTCTGCAGACAACAGCCGCCATTTTGGACTGAAAACTCTTATTATATTTATAATATTTTATTGTTCATCACAGGACGTTTCAGTAGAATCTGACAATAGAATAGAAATAATGTAGGTGAAGGAGGAGAAGGAGGAGAAGGAGGAGAAGGAGGAGAAGGAGGAGATGGAGGAGAAGGAAGAGAAGGAAGAGAAGGAGGAGAAGGAGGAGAAGGAGGAGAAGGAAGAGAAGGAGGAGAAGGAGGAGAAGGAGGAGAAGGAGGAGAAGGAAGAGAAGGAAGAGAAGGAGGAGAAGGAGGAGAAGGAAGAGAAGGAGGAGAAGGAAGAGAAGGAGGAGAAGGAGGAGAAGGAAGAGAAGGAAGAGAAGGAGGAGAAGGAGGAGAAGGAAGAGAAGGAGGAGAAGGAGGAGAAGGAAGAGAAGGAGGAGAAGGAGGAGAAGGAAGAGAAGGAAGAGAAGGAGGAGAAGGAGGAGAAGGAGGAGAAGGAAGAGAAGGAAGAGAAGGAGGAGAAGAAGGAGAAGGAAGAGAAGGAAGAGAAGGAGGAGAAGGAGGAGAAGGAAGAGAAGGAGGAGAAGTAAGAGAAGGAGGAGAAGGAAGAGAAGGAGGAGAAGTAAGAGAAGGAGGAGAAGGAAGAGAAGGAGGAGAAGAAGGAGAAGGAGGAGAAGGAAGAGAAGGAGGAGAAGGAAGAGAAGGAGGAGAAGGAGGAGAAGGAAGAGAAGGAAGAGAAGGAAGAGAAAGGAAGAGAAGGAGGAGAAGGAGGAGAAGGAGAAGAAGGAGGAGAAGGAGAAGGAGGAGAAGGAAGAGAAGGAGGAGAAGAAGGAGAAGGAGGAGAAGGAAGAGAAGGAGGAGAAGGAAGAGAAGGAAGAGAAGGAGGAGAAGGAGGAGAAGGAAGAGAAGGAGGAGAAGGAAGAGAAGGAGGAGAAGGAGGAGAAGGAGGAGAAGTAAGAGAAGGAGGAGAAGGAAGAGAAGGAAGAGAAGGAGGAGAAGGAAGAGAAGGAAGAGAAGAAGAAGCAGGAGGAGAAGGAGGAGAAGGAGGAGAAGGAAGAGAAGGAGGAGAAGGAGGAGAAGGAGGAGAAGGAAGAGAAGGAGGAGAAGGAAGAGAAGGAAGAGAAGGAGGAGAAGGAAGAGAAGGAGGAGAAGGAAGAGAAGGAAGAGAAGAAGAAGCAGGAGGAGAAGGAGGAGAAGGAGGAGAAGGAAGAGAAGGAGGAGAAGGAGGAGAAGGAGGAGAAGGAGGAGAAGGACGAGAAGGAGGAGAAGGAAGAGAAGGACGAGAAGGAGGAGAAGGAAGAGAAGGAGGAGAAGGAGGAGAAGGAAGAGAAGGAGGAGAAGGAGGAGAAGAAGAGAAGGAAGAGAAGGAGGAGAAGGAAGAGAAGGAGGAGAAGGAAGAGAAGGAAGAGAAGGAGGAGAAGGAAGAGAAGGAGGAGAAGGAGGAGAAGGAAGAGAAGGAAGAGAAGGAAGAGAAGGAAGCCCCCCCTCCGCGCCGCCTCTGCTTCCCGCGTCTCGCGGGTCCCTCGCTCGTTCTGCGCTCTCTCCTGCCGTCTGCCTTCTCGCCTCTCTTCGCCGCGCCTCTGCCTGCTCACGCTCCCTCCTCGTCGCACTCCTCGCCGCGCTCTCTCTCTCGCCTCGTCCTCGCTCCCTCTCTCGCTCGTCTCTCTCACTCTCGTCCTCCTCTCGCCTTCCTCTCCGCCCTCCTCTCTTCCTCTCTCTCCCTCGCTCGTTCTCTCCCTCGCCTTCCTTCCCGTCTTGCAGAGATCAGCTGACGCATTCCGTACTGCGGCAGAGGAAGAGGCTAGACGGAGAAGAGCTGCGATGAGTCGACGTCGTCAGGTCCAGACCGCGGATCGATCATCATTCTGCTCGAGGTTGTCCTGCTACATCTCAGCTCAGCGCAGAGCAGTGGCGGGGCTCGCAGAGGGCGAGCCGAGCTCCTCTTATCGCCTACCCAGACTGACTGCGACTCGATCGTGTCGGGAGTCATCAGTCCTCTGCATCCGCATATCTAGGACTCTAGGCTAGCTCCTGCGACGAGAATGGACTAGCACAGTCGCGGAGACGACAGCAGCTAGCAGACGTACGCAGCGCGATAAGCTGGAGCAGAGCTCACGAGGGACGAGACCTCTCGAGGACGAGAGCGGAGAGCGCCTTGCAGAGCAGAGAAGTACGCTCGAGGAAGAGAGCAGAGCTCATGACGGAACTACCGCGCGCGAGCTGCACAGCGACTGACAGTCGAGTAGACTGAGTCAGGCTCGCCTTTGAGAAGGACGTCAGCAGAGCGACAGCCGTGTCTCACACTTCCATCGGCTACCAGAGAGACGTGATACAGAAGGACGACCTACTGAGACGTAGACGTATAGAGAGAGCTTGACACAGGACGAGGACGACGACAGAGAAGACTGAAGGCAGAGAGAGCTAAGCAGGCGGAGAGATACACGACGAGGCAAGGATCGTACTGAGCGGCATACTGGCGAGTAGCAGGCGAGTAGCGGCAGAGAGAGAGTATCTCACCGCTCTGAGAAGGAGGAGGGCAGTGGAGAGAAGAGGAGAAGGAGAAGGAGGAGAAGACGAAGTAGAAGGAGGAGAAGAGAGAAGGAGAGAAGGAAGAGAAGGAGAGAAGGAGAGAAAGAAGAGAAGAAGGAGGAGAAGGAAGAGAAGGAGGAGAAGGAGAAGAAGGAGGAGAAGGAAGAGAAGGAAGAGAAGAAGAAGAAGAGAAGGAGGAGAAGAAGGAAGGAGAAGGAAGAGAAGGAGGAGAAAAGGAGAGAGAAGAGAAGAGAAGAGAGAAGAGAGAAGGAAGAGAAGGAAGAGAAGGAAGAGAAGGAAGAGAAGGAGGAGAAGGAAGAGAAGGAAGAGAAGAGAAGGAGGAGAAGGAGGAGAAGGAAGAGAAGGAAGAGAAGGAGAGAAAGAAGAGAAGGAGGAGAAGGAGAGAAAGAAGAGAAGAGGAGAAGAGAAAGGAAGGAGGAGAAGGAAGAGAAGGAGGAGAAGAAGGAGAAGGAGGAGAAGGAGAGAAGAGGAGAAGGAGAAGAAGGAGAAGGAGAGAAGGAGAAAGGAGGAGAAGGAAGAGAAGGAGAGAGAAGGAGAGGAAGAGGAAAGAGAAGGAGGAGAAGGAAGGAAAAGGGAAAGGAGAAGGAAGAGAAGGAGGAGGAGGAGAAGGAGAGAAGGAGGAGAAGAGGAGAAGGAGGAGGAAGGAGGAGAAGGAAGAGAAGAAGAGAAGAGGAAGGAAGAGAAGGAAGAGAAGGATGAGAAGGAGGAGAAGAGAGAAGGAGAAGAGGAGGAGGAGAAGGCACTCCTCCCTCCTCTCCTTCCTCCCTTCTCTCCTCCTCTCCCCTCTCCTCCTCCCTCCGCTGCTCTCCTCCCCTCGCTCCTCTCCGCTCCCTCTCGCTCGCTCTCCGTCTCCTCTCCCGTCCGCTCGCTCTCCGCCCTCTCTCCTGCTCTCTCGTCACGACGCGCAGGAGCGGCGAGGACCGAGCAGAGGGCTCGAGCGGAGACCGAGAGCGCGGGCGAATTGAGCACGACGAGGCGGAGGCGTGCGACCAGAGCAGCAGACGACGAGCTATCCGGACAGAGACGCGAGCTAGGCAGGGACGAGAGACGTACAGCGAGCGCCGAGGAGAGAGCGAGGAGCGAGAGAACGACGGCAGAGCGCGCGGTGCGCCGGCAGCCCGAGCTCATCGCTGCGAGACGCAGGAGCACGTACCGCTTCGCGTCCTGGGTCGCTGCGAACTCGTCTCGCGGCTCGGCATCTCCTTCCGCTCAGCGCGCTCAGCTCTCTCGGCCTTCTGGCCTTCTCCTTCTCCGTTCTTTCGCCTTCCTCGCTCGTCGTCACAGGATTCGCCATCGTGCTCCTTGACGCAGCTCGCCTCCGACGGCTTGCGCCCGTCGTCCTCTGCTCTCGCCTCCCTCGCCTTCCGGCTGCCTCCTCCTCGGACTCCGCGCCTCCCTGCTCTGTCGCCGCTCCACTCGTCCGTGTCATCGATGCCTTCTCATCCTCGCCCGCTGACCTCCTACGCTCCCCTTCCCGCGCTGCCCTATCTCCTCTCCTCTTCCCCGCGTCTCTCTGCCTGCTCCTCTGACGCTCGCCTCGTCTCTCGAGCTGCGCCTCGTCCGCCCGTCTCCTTCCGGCGTCTTCACGTCCGCGGGCGATCCTGAGAGCAGCTTTGTGCTGCGCCTGCCGTCCGTCGATCCGAGCTCTCCGCTCGCCTGACCGTCCGACTCTTGCTCTCGCTCCTCTCTCGTCGCGACAGGGGCTCTTCGCCTGTGCCATGAGACTTTGACGTTGCCTTCACGACGTGCCTTCCTCTCCATCTTCTCTCTACGATCCTACCCTGTACGGCTCTGCGACGCCGTCGCGGCTCGCCGACGAGAGAGCACGTACGGCCGGAGGAGAAGCATGATACGGCGGCTCGGGCGCGCGACTTCGAGACGCGGAGGCAGAAGGAAAGAGGACAGCGGCAGAGACAGGGAGAGGCCGCGCAGGAGGAGGAGAGCAGAGAGAATTCGGTCGCGAGATGCCGGGGCGACGGAATGTGAGGGCCGAAGCGAGGCAGCAGTCGCAGCTAGAGGCCGCAGGAGCTGGACAGAACGACGTCCGACGACTCTAAAGACGAGCATGGTGCGGGGTCCTGCAGTCAAGAGAGTCGCGAGCACGAGAGGCTCGCTCCGTGGAGCCTGGACGCCTGTCCGCCCTCGCTCTCCTTCGTCCTCGTGCGGTCCGCCTCTCGCTTCTCGTCAGCGTCGTTCGTTCCTGCTTCTCCTACGTCCTTCTCCTACCGCTGCGAGCTTTCCTCGCTCCTCCCCCTTCTTCCCTCGCCCGCCTCTGCCTTCGCCTCCTTCGCTTCGTACCCCTCCCAGCTTCTCGGCCGCGCCGCTCCCTTACTTCTCCTTCTGCTGAGCTACATTCTTCTCTTCCCGCTCTTCTCACCTCTCCGCTCCTTGTCTCCTTCTCCCCTTCTGTCCTTCTCGCGACTCCTCTCGCCCGCTTTCGCTATGCTGCGGAGCATGGTAGTATGACGAGGAGCGTCCTTCCTCTCCTCCCCTCCCCTTCTCCTTCCTCTCCCTCTCTCCTCGAGCGCTAGGGAAGAGAAGCGGAGGTGGAGTAGAATGGAGAGAGAGAGGGGGACGCACGGAGGAGAACGGAAGAGGTACGCAGAGGGCCGGAGACAGGAGCGGGTGCCGGGGGGGCAGGCGGGTCACGAGGATCGGCGCTCGCTCGGTAGTCGTGCTGCTACTCTCGGACTAGTCGACGGCGCCTCTCCTCCGTCATTTGAGAGGGTGGAGAAGGCACCGCGCTCGAGAGATCACGTGGAGGAGAAGACGAGAGACGATCGACGAAGGGAGAGGAAGGAGAGAGAGGACGGGAGAGCAGAGAAGTGAGAGACCGAAGGAGAGGAGCAGGAGAGAGAGGAAGCGAGGGAGGACGAGTAGAGAGAGCGATGGAGGGAGAGAGAGAAGGAGAGGAGAGAGAGAAGAGAGAAGGAGAAGATACAGCACAGAGGAGGAAGAAGGAGTAAGGAGAGAAGGAGAGCGAAGCGAAAGCGCACGAGAGGAGAGAAGGAAGAGAAGAGAGGAGAACGTGCAGAAGCAGAAAGAGCGAAGGAGAGCGAGAGGGAGCTAGAGGAAGAAGGAGGTAGAGGAAGGACCAGAGGACGAGAAGGAGAGAGGAGAAGAGAGAAGGACGAGAAGAGTGCTCGAAGGAGAGAGGAGCGAAGAACTGAGAGACGAGAAGAGGAAGGAAGAGAAGGAGCAGACGGAGAGAAGAGAGAAGGAGAAGGAGAGAGATGAATGAAGGAGAGAAGGAGAGAGATGAGAAGGAGAGAAGGAGAGAGGCCAGAGAGGACGAAGAAGAAGAGAAGAGAAAGGGAGAAGGAGAGAGAGAGAGATGGAGAGGAGAGAAGGCAGTGTAGAAGGAGGAGAAGGAGAGAAGGAAGAAGGAAGAAAGGGAGAGAGAGAGAGGAGAGAAGAAGGAGAGACAGGAGAAGGAGGAAGAAGCAAGGAGGAGAAGAGGAACGTAAGGAGAGAGAGGAGTGAAGAGAGGAGGGCAGAAGGAAGAGAAGAGGATGAGAAGGAAGAGAAGAAGAGAGGAGAGAAGGGAGAGAGAAGGAGAGAAGGAGGAGAAGGAGGACGAGAGAAGAAGGAGGAAAGAGGAGGAGAAGGAGCGGAAGGAGAAGGAAGAGAAGGAGAGAAGGAGGAGAAGAGAGGTCAGACGTAGCTCCTCGAGTCTGCGCATCCAGTAGCGAGCGGCTGAGCGACTCTCGCTTCTCGCGTCGTCCATGGCTGCCAGATGTAGCACACGTCGCGAGAGCGACGAGTTGTCTCCTACTACGCCATCGTCTCGGAGCATCAGAGATTAGACGCATGAGGCGAGAGGAGCGTGTAGCAGGAGAGGAGAGGAGCGAAGAGAGCGGAGAGCAGAGAGGTACGAGATGCTAAGAGCGTAGGGACGCAGAGGACGCCCGCGGACAGCACATCCAGCCTCGATCTCGAGTCAAGCTACTCGAGCATCCGAGAGCCGGAAGAGAGCAGAGCGACATCGACGACGACGGCAGAGAGGATCTGACTACAGGAGGAGAGTAGAGGAGCGGGAGGAAGTGCAGAGGAGATAGGAAGGAGGACGTAGACAGGAGACGAGCCAGCAAGGCTCTCGCGAGTAAGATGAGAAGGAGCGAAGGAGACGATCGTCAGCTAAGGACAGCAGAAGGCGAGATACCGGAGCTACTCGTAGGAGCAATGGAGACTGAGAGAGAGAAGAGAGAAGGAGTAGAGGACGAGAGGCACGAGGAGAGCAGAAGCGCAAGGAGGAGAAGGAGACGAAGGATGGAGAAGGCATACGAGCACAGGAGAGAGCAGGAGACAGACGAGCAGAAGGAAGAGAAGCGACAGCAGAAGGAGGCATCGAAGCGAAGAGAAAGGAGAAAGCAGCAGAGGAGTACATGCTAGAGGACAGAGAAGTGCATACGGAGAAGGAGAGAAGGAGAGAAGGAGAGAAGGAGAGAAGGACGAGTCAAGGAGAGAAGACGGAGAAGGAGAAAGGCAGAGCTCGAGCGAAGGAGAGAAGGAAGAGAGTGAACAGGAGGAGAAGTAGCGAGAAGGCAGAGAAGGCAGACCGACGGAGAAGAGAGAAGGAGCACATCGCAAGAGAAGGGAAGAGGAAGGAAGCAGAAGGAGAGAGAGAAGCAGAGGACGGAGAGGAGAGAGGAAGAGAGGCAGACACGGACGAGAGCGAGAGAGGACAGCGCCGCCAGGACGCAGCAAGGAGGGAACACGACAACAGGCCCCCCGAGAGGAGGCCGAAAGAAGCCCCCCCCCCCCGAAGGAAGTGAGAGAAGGAGAGAAGAAGAAGAGAGAAGAAGAGAAGGAAATGACGAGAGAGAAGACAGAGGACAGAGAAGAAGCAGCAAGACAAGGAGGAGAAAACTATGACTCAAAAGATGCAAAGCGACCCCCCAGAGGATGGAAGGTGTAGCCCCCCCCCCCCCCCCCCCCCCCCCCCCCCCCCCACACTGTGTGTTTGATGTGATGTGTCGACATGTGTTTGACTTCAGTCTGTGACCTTCAGTGAAACTCTCTGCTGTCAGCAGATAACACACACACACACACACACACACACACACACACACACACACACACACACACGCTCTTCATCACTGTGATGACGAACACTCCTCTGATAGATAAAAACATGACGACAGAAACAGCAGCAGATTTATTTGTTTAATTTATTAACAACATTCATCAGTTGATCAGAGACGTTGAGGATCGTTTCTGTCTCTGATTCTCTGATTAATCATCTCTACATTATATTTATTATCTTCATCTGAACAAGAAAATAAAGCAGATTCATTCGAGCTCGGTACAGTTTACAGCTCCTCCGTCAGTCGTTTCACTTTCACCTGGCTGCAGCGACGTACAGGTGAACTGTAACCAGACACCACATGACCACGAAGGAGCTAAATGACCACAAAGAGGTGCCAAACAACCTCAAAGAGGCGCAAAACAACCTCAAAGAGGCGCAAAACAACCTCAAAGAGGCGCAAAACGACCACAAAGAGGTGCAAAACGACCTCAAAGAGGTGCAAAACAACCACAAAGAGGTGCAAAACGAACACAAAGAGGTGCAAAACGACCACAAAGAGGTGCAAAACGAACACAAAGAGGTGCAAAACGACCACAAAGAGGCGCAAAACGACCAGAAAGAGGTGCAAAACGAACACAAAGAGGTGCAAAACAACCTCAAAGAGGTGCAAAACGACCACAAAGAGGTGCAAAACGAACACAAAGAGGTGCAAAACGACCACAAAGAGGTGCAAAACGACCAGAAAGAGGTGCAAAACGAACACAAAGAGGTGCAAAACAACCACAAAGAGGTGCAAAACAACCACAAAGAGGTGCAAAACAACCACAAAGAGGTGCAAAACGAACACAAAGAGGTGCAAAACGAACACAAAGAGGTGCAAAACGAACACAAAGAGGTGCAAAACAACCACAAAGAGGTGCAAAACAACCTCAAAGAGGTGCAAAACAACCTCAAAGAGGCGCAAAACGAACACAAAGGAGCGCAAAAATGACCACAAAACGTCCACAAATATGCGTAAAACAACCACAAAGAGGCGCAAAAATGACCACAAAACAACCTCAAAGAGGTGCAAAACGACCACAAAGAGGTGCAAAACGACCACAAAGAGGTGCAAAACAACCTCAAAGAGGTGCAAAACGACCAGAAAGAGGTGCAAAACGAACACAAAGAGGTGCAAAATAACCACAAAGAGGTGCAAAACAACCTCAAAGAGGTGCAAAACAACCTCAAAGAGGCGCAAAACGAACACAAAGGAGCGCAAAAATGACCACAAAACGTCCACAAATATGCGTAAAACAACCACAAAGAGGCGCAAAATAACTACGAAGAGGCTCAGAACGACCACAAAGAGGTGCAAAACAACTACAAAGAGGTGCAAAGCAACTACAAAGAGGTGCAAAACAACTACAAAGAGGTGCAAAGCAACTACAAAGAGGCTCAAAATGACCACAAAGACGCGCAAAACAACCACAAAGAGGCACTAAATGACCAAAAAGAGGTGCAAAACCAAGAAAGAACAAGAAGCTGAAATTAGACACCAAAGAAGAAGAGGCAAATATTTGTAATATTCCTGTCGGATCATTTAATCGTGAGTTCACATCCGCCGAACGGAACTTCATTCAAAACAACCTCAAAGTGACTCAGAATTAAATTCTCAGTAACTTCTGCCCGGAGAGTTTTTTTTTAATTTGGTTGTTTGAACTCCTGGCGGATCACTTTTCTTCTGAAGGTCACTGACGCTGAAAGGTTACGGAGACTGAAGAAGACAGAGGACGAGGTCGTCGTCTGTCTTCTTCTCTGGTTTCTGTGAATAAACAGCGTCTGTGTGATGTCAGCTTCGGCCTCGACTGTCGAGTCTCTCTCTGACGTCTCCGACTGGACATTTATCTTCAGCAGATCTGTGAATAAGGGATTTAAGAACTACAGTAAATATATTCAACATCTCATCAGAAACTAGAGCAGCTGTCCTCAGTTTAATATTTATCTGTAGATACTAAACATCTGCTCAGGTCACTTTGTTTTCTGTAAACGTCAGTATCTTTCTAACTCAGTAACTAAGTACATTTACTCCAGTACAGAACTGTATTTTATACTTCTGTTCTTACAGATGTGTATGTGCGAGGGTTTCCGTGGTCAGCGCGGCGCCGCAGCTGCCGTTTGACATTTGGCTGTTAATGAGACTCGAGATGAAAGACGGAAGAATCACAGCAAGAAAAGGCCACAGATAGTTTCCTCCTGCGTCATCATTAAAACACCTTCCTGATCTGAGGTCAGCCGGGCGGATCGGACCCGCTAACAACATCCTCGAGGCGCCTCGCCTCCGACCCCTGACCTCTGACCTCTGTAGTTTAATCAGCAGGTGGAGAGAGAAGCTGTTCCTGAATCAGTCGATCCTCTGAGCTTCAGGTCTGTTTTCATCTCAATATGTGACGTTAATGTTGATTCTCAACCAGGTGGACAGATTTTAATAAACAATAGAAATTATTATTTGATTAAAAAAAAATGTAAATGCTGGAAATAAAAAGAAGAAAAAAAAAAAGCAATACAGACTGTGATGCAGTTATAATAATAATATAATATAATATAATATAATATAATATAATATAATATAATATTATATAAAATAATATAAAATAATATAATATAATATAATATATCTCTGTGGGCCTTTCCAAAAACCAGCTCAGTGATTTGAGAAGCAACTGGAGAAAAAGGAGGAAGGATGATGACCTGCAGTATGTTTCTGTTACGCTCTTCTCGGGGACGCACAAACTACCACTAGAGGCGCAAAACGACCACAAAATGACCTCAAAGAGGCGCAAAACGACCACAAATAATTTCAAAACAACCAGAGACTCAAAACGACCACAGAAGCGCAAAATTACCACAGAGATGCAAAACGATTACAAAGTTGCACAAAACGACCACAAAGAGGCGCAAAACGACCACAGACGCAAAACAACCACAAATAGACGCAAAATGACCACATAGGCGCAAAATTACCTGAAAGAAGCGCAAAATTACCTCAAAGAGGCGGAAAATTACCACAAAGAAGCGCAAAATGACCTCAAAGAAGTGCAAAATTACCTAAAAAAAAACGCAAAATGATCTCAAAGAGGCGCAAAATTACCTCAAAGAGATGCAAAACGATCACAGAGGCGCAAAATTACCACAGAGATGCAAAACGATTACAAAGTTGCACAAAAGCGACCACAAAGAGGCGCAAAACGACCACATAGGCGTAAAATGACCTCAAAGAAGCGCAAAATTACCTCAAAGAAGCGCAAAATGACCTCAAAGAGGCGCAAAATTACCTCAAAGAGATGCAAAACGACCACAGAGGCGCAAAATTACCACAGAGATGCAAAACGATTACAAAGTTGCACAAAACGACCACAAATAGACGCAAAACGACCACAGACGCAAAACAACCACAAATAGACGCAAAATGACCACATAGGCGCAAAATTACCTGAAAGAAGCGCAAAATTACCTCAAAGAAGCGCAAAATGACCTCAAAGAAGCGCGAAATTACCTCAAAGAAGCGCGAAATTACCTCAAAGAGGCGCAGAATTACCTCAAAGAGATGCAAAACGACCACAGAGGCGCAAAATTACCACAGAGATGCAAAACGATTACAAAGTTGCACAAAACGACCACAAAGAGGCGCAAAACGACCACAAATAGACGCAAAACAACCACAGACGCAAAACAACCACAAATAGACGCAAAATGACCACATAGGCGCAAAATGACCTCAAAGAAGCGCAAAATGACCTCAAAGACGTGCAAAATTACCTCAAAGACGCGCAAAATTACCTCAAAGAGATGCAAAACGACCACAGAGGCGTAAAATTACCACAGAGATGCAAAACGATTACAAAGTTGAAAAAAAACGACCACAAAGAGGCGCAAAACGACCACATAGGCTCAAAATTACCTCAAAGAAGCGCAAAATTACCTCAAAGGCGCAAAATAACCTAAAATAGACGCAAAACAACCACAAAGAGGTTACGTCCTTGTCGGGGACACATCAGGACAAAAGATATGTGGTCAGTTAGTCCCCGATGTGGTTCTGAGTGATCATGTGACCCACATCAGGGACATAAAGGAGCTGTTGGGGGTCCGTGACGAGAGGAACTTTAAATTATTAACTTGTGATCACATTCATAATAAATCATAATGTTTCATCTGATCATTAAAACAAGAAGACACGATGCTCCTCTGAGGTTAATTTAAACTTCTGCTGTGAGTCACAGTCTGACCTTTGACCTCTGCAGGGTGTTTTCATGTAAACATTCAGCATCGACGTGTTTAATATGAATTATTAATATCACGCAGACGCGTCATCAATCACAGCCCAACACGTCCACAGCGCTTTATCTGATGTCCTGAATACATGAATACCATCTGACAGCCGGAGGAGGAGCGCAGTATAAATACAGGAGGAGGACGACGAAGAGGACACGAGAGGAGGACGACGAAGAGGAAGAGCAGCTCACAACCAGACAGAAACACATCTCAACCAAGAAACAACACCAAGCTGAAATTAGACACCAAAGAAGAAGAAGCAAATATTAACAATATTCCTGTCGGATCATTTAATCGTGAGTTCACATCCGCAGAACGGAGCTTCATTCAGTTATTAATGCTTTTCAGAATATTTCTGTAATAACACCTCATTTTCTGTGCTTTAAATTTTTAGGTTTTTAAAAGTGTTTTTTGCGATGGAGAGTGTGCGCGCCGCCGTCTACCTGTCCGTCTGTCTGTCCGTGCTGACATCACTCTGTCAGGGTCAAAGGTCGGCCGACAACCAGCTGCCGTCGGCACCGGACGAGCCCGTCCTCGGACTCACAACCAAAGATCTGGTGAGTCATCTGTCTGCATAGAGGATCTCTGCATCCTATTTCTATAGTGTGTGTATTTAAATATATTTAATCTTTAATTATTGTTTTAATGAAGTTTAGTGAAGTCATGTTGGAAAGTGTTTAAATTATTATTATTATTATTATTATTATTATTATTATTATTATTATTATTATTAATAATACTAATACTACTACTACTAATAATAATATTATTAAAATGAATAATTATTAAGGTGGTAAAATGGTTATTTGATCACTAACTGAAGAACCTGCTCAGACAATTATTAAATAATAATAATAAAAAAATATAAGATGATCAAATAAAAATAATTTAATTTAATTTAGTTCATTAATAAATATGATAAATGATGGATTCATTGTAATGGCAAAATTAAAACTAATGAAAACATGGTCAAATTAGAATTAATAAATGTTGGAAAAACAATTCAATTCAAACGTTTTAAGAGATGATCCAAATGGAATTAATTAAGGTGGAAATGTTTTCAAATTAGAAGTAATTAACGTGGTGAAATGATGAATCTGAAGCTAATTAAAGGAGTGAAATGTCAAACAATAAAGATGATTAATTGTAATCGAGGTGGTTAAGATTTATATAGTAACTAATTGAGGTGGTAAATGTTTATATAGTAACTAATTAAGATGGTGAAGGTTAAAATATTAACTAATTAAGGTGTTAAAGGTTTATATAGTAACTAATTAAGGTGTTAAAGGTTTATATAGTAACTAATTAAGGTGTTAAAGGTTTATATAGTAACTAATTAAGGTGTTAAAGGTTTATATAGTAACTAATTAAGGTGGTGAATGTTTATATAGTAACTAATTAAGGTGTGAAAGATTTATATATTAACTAATTAAGGTTATGAAGGTTTATATAGTAACTAAATAAGGTGATGAAGATTTAAATATTAACTAATTAAGGTGTGAAAGGTTTAAATATTAACTAATTAAGGTGGTAAATGTTGTTGTGTTAAGACGATGTCTTATTGATGAACTAATTAAGAGATTATTAGATTATAACTAAAGTGATGGATTGAACTGATTAAATATGATGAAACCAAGTTTAACTTGATGTTCTTATTTTAACTCAAACCACAATGTTCTCCTAAACTTAACCAAGTACTCTTGTTGTGCAAGTAAACCGAAAAACTAAGTAAACCTACGATTGAAGTTTATTTTGAAAAGTCTAGAGCTGTCAATGTTAACACGACAATATCTCGTTAACGCACGTTTGTTTTAACGCCACTAATTTCTTTAACACATTAAAGCAACTTGTGATTTTTTGGTTGTTTTAGCGGCTCCGTTCTAAAGCTAGAGAGAAGATACTGGGATCATCAGAAACTACAGAACCTGATGAAGCATTCATTTGTGATTTTTCTTTTCTCCTAAATTTACGACTTTAATCTCAGAGAATATCCGAGTTTTTACTCGTAAATTTGACGAGTTGGGAGATCGAACGGCTTGTAAGAAAATGTAATTTAAACTAATTAAGGTGGAAATGTTTAATATTAGAAGTAATTAAGGTGGTAAGAGTTGGTCCAATTAAAACTGCTGAAGGTCGTTAGTACTAATTAAGGTGATGAGATGGTCCAATTAAAACTGCTGAAGGTCGTTAGTACTAATTAAGGTGATGAGATGGTCCAATTAAAACTGCTGAAGGTCGTTAGTACTAATTAAGGTGATGAGATGGTCCAATTAAAACTGCTGAAGGTCGTTAGTACTAATAAAGGTCTTGAAGGTTACGGTTAAATTCTGTAAATAAAACCGAAGAAGAAACTCGACTGGAACATAAAAGTTATCTGTTAGACAGATAAAAGATGTTTCTGTCTGTAACCAGCAGGTAAAGGTCATTAAAGGTCATTAAAGGTCATTAAAGGTCATTAAAGGTCACTGAGGGAAGCAAGCAGCCTTCATAAGAACTGATAAACTAACCGACAGCCAAACTCCACTTTTTGTTCTGAGGATTTAAGAACAGTAAATGTTGTCTTCTTACATTATCGGCTACATTATCTAAATCGGTGGTCAAACAGCGGCCCGTGGGCCAAAACTGGCCCTTCAAAAACAATATTTGGCCCCTGACAAAGTTTTACAGTTTATAATAATAATAATAATTAAGACACATTTTCTGTTGATAAAAATGTAAATACATGGTTCATATGTATGGAGGACTGAACCTGCCAAAATTAAATAAATAAATGACTCGATAAATAAATAAATATGTCGTTATATGTAGCATAAATAATATTAAAAATATATGTAGCCATTAATTAATTGATCAAATGTGACATAAATTGATATTTCTGCTTTAATTTGCTTCTTTATTCATTTGTATTAATTCCCTTATTTATTTACTCTTCTGTTTAATTTTCCCCCTTTATATATTTATGTATTATTTGTATTCATTTTTACATTTACTTATTTATTTTTGCACTTATTTTGTCTTTAGTTTATATTTATTTTTAAATGTATGTACTTATGTATTCATTTTTGCACGGTTTTCCCTTTGAATTCCCCCCCCCACAGCTTCCTCATTTGCATAATGAGGCAGAAATGCATAAAAAGATGTTTACAGAAATTAATAAAGGGTGAAATGCAAAGGAAAAATCATGCATAAATAAATAAATAAATTTAAAAATAAATAAATAAATGCAAAAATAAATGAATGAATACAAAATAAAAGTAATAAAAATGTAATAAATACATTTAAAAATTAAGTGTGTGTGTGTGTGTGTGTGTGTGTGTGTGTGTGTGTGTGTGTGTGTGTGTGTGTGTGTGTGTGTGTGTGTGTGTGTGTGTGTGTGTGTGTGTGTGTGTGTGTGTGTGTTCAGGCTGAAGCTCTGCAGAGTTTCCTGGATGAAGCTGACGCCGGCGTCGGCCTCTCCGTGGAGAAGAAAGCCAGCGTCATCCCGCGGGTGAGAACACGACTGACAGCTGTCAATCACTCAACCATCATCTCATGTCATTTATTATTATTATTATTTATTTATTAACTTATGTGCTTTGTGCACAGCGTGCGTGTTTCCTGCTGATGACGGCATCATATCAGCCTCGTTCACACCTTCTCTAACACCAGATCACACTGTGACGTGTTCAGTTTGTTTCATCACTTTATTTAATACATTATCACATTACTGTTTACAGTCTGTCATCACTCTGATCAATATATTATTATTATATTTAATCACCATTAATCTCACATTTTTTATCTGTTCTAAATGTACCTTAAAGGGAGATTTATCAAGTATTTAATCCTCTTATCAACATGGGAGTGGACAAATCTGCTGCTTTATGTAAATGTATCTATATATTTATTATTAGAAATCAATTAACAACACAAAACAATTTTCAGACATTTTATTTGACATTTTTCTGACTTTCTTTTCTGACTTTTTTTTCTCCAACGTTTTTCAGACTTTTTTCGGACATTTTTTTAACTTTTTGACATATTCAGACATTTTTATTGAACAAAAACCCTCAAACATTCACACATCTTGAGGTCAGAGGTCAAGGGACCCCTTTTGAAAATGGACATGACAGACACGGTTGGTAACGATGGATTCATCAGGTTTTATAGTTTCAGATGAAACAGTATCTTCACTCTAACTTTAAAACTCTCTGAAAGATCGTTTGCGTTTGAGTGGCGTTAAAACAACGTGTTATTATCACGTTAACTTTGACAGCTCTGATATATTTTTATTACGTCAGTGATTCTCAAAGTTTGCTCCGTGTAATGATTTGTTATTAATTATAAAATTGTTAAAACTTACGTTAAAAAGTAAATATCTACAGATGGGGACAATTAGTGCCAATAAAACAAACACATTGTGTCCATTATAGAGAAACTCTGATGTGATCATGAATCCGTCACTCGGTTCAGTCTAATGAAGGCTGAGTAACGTCGGGTCCACTCTACACCAGAATCAGGACCAGAATCCAGCTGGTTCTGGTCCTGATTCCTCCTGACGATCGCCCTGATTGTTTGATGGTTCTAAAGATGATCTTTTTTAGATGTTCTGATGAAAACAACGGGACGTAAAACAACGGTACTTTTGGTTTTACTGGACATTAAAAGAAGTCTGCTGAGTGTAAGTGTTGGTTTAAAAATGTAAATAATGTGACACTACTGTCTGTCTGTCTGTCTGTCTGTCTGTCTGTCTGTCTGCCTGTCTGTCTGTCTGTCTGTCTGTCTGTCTGCCTGTCTGTCTGTCTCTCAGTGTGATGTCGGAGAGCGTTGTGCGATGAAACACGGACCTCGTATCGGCCGGCTGTGCGACTGTCTGAGAGGAACGGCGTGCAACACCTTCTTCCTGCGCTGCTACTGAACACACACACACACACACACACACACACACACACCTTGGACTTGTATACTTGTGAGGACATGCTGAATGTCCTCACAGAGATAGAAGTCCAGGAGGACACACACCTGTCTCACCTGCTGTCTCACCTGCTGTCTCTCTGCATGTTTCTGTCTTAGTTTCACAGTTTCAGTGTTCGTCCATCAGATTCATTTATTTTTGTTAAATAAAGATTCTTCATAAAGCTGCTCGGCTCCGAACAATTCCTGATTTACAGAGTACCAGCAGTACAAGTACACAAGTATTCTCAGCTTCATGTAGTTAGAGTACCAGCAGTACAAGTACACAAGTACTCTCAGCTTCACGTAGTACAAGTACACAAGTATCCTCAGTTTCATGTAATACAAGTACACAAGTATCCTCAGATTCATGCAGTACAGGTACACAAGTATTCTCAGCTTCATGTAGTTAGAGTACCAGCAGTACAAGTACACAAGTACTCTCAGCTCCACGTAGTACAAGTACACAAGTATCCTCAGATTCATGCAGTACAGGTACACAAGTATTCTCAGCTTCATGTAGTTAGAGTACCAGCAGTACAAGTACACAAGTACTCTCAGCTTCGCGTAGTACAAGTACACAAGTATCCTCAGTTTCATGCAGTAAAAGTACACAAGTATCCTCAGATTCATGCAGTACAAGTACACAAGTATTCTCAGCTTCGCGTAGTACAAGTACACAAGTATCCTCAGTTTCATGCAGTAAAAGTACACAAGTATCCTCAGATTCATGCAGTACAAGTACACAAGTATTCTCAGCTTCGCGTAGTACAAGTACACAAGTATTCTCAGCTTCGCGTAGTACAAGTACACAAGTATTCTCAGCTTCATGCAGTAAAATGATAGTACTGAAGCATCAGTTTTCGAGGTACTTTGAACTACTTTATATCCAGTTAGATTCATTCATAACAGTTTAACTGACGTAAAGTTGATGTTAATAATAAAATGTTATTATACGCGGTAACTACATATCTAAAGTACATGTACTACAGTAGTACTCTGAGATGTATTCAGTTGATTTTATTTTGAAAGGGAGTTAGTTTACTCTATTATTACTGGTGTTCTTCTACCTCCTGTCTTTTCTGTCTTTCTCTGACTCACCTGGTGAAGAAAACTAGTCTTTCATTGAATCTCATTGTGTCCTCATTGTGTCCTTCTGTCTGCTGCCGACCTCCAGCTGTGATCTCATCAGCACAACCGTCCAATCAGAGACGAGCTGATTCAGAGAACCTTTAATTTGACGGTTTATCAACAGGATGACATTTAGCTGGCGGCGTCCTGCCAACAGAGATAAGACACGATAATCACAGCAGCTAACGAGGTTTCTGTTTCCTCCTGCTCTTCCTCTCCTCTTCTCTCTCCTCTTCCCTCTCCTCTTCTCTTCTCTTCTCTCTCCTCTTCTCTCTCCTCTTCCCTCTCCTCTTCTCTCTCCTCTTCTCTCTCCTATTCCCTCTCCTCTCCTCTTCCCTCTCCTCTTCTCTTCTCTCTCCTCTTCTCTCTCCTCTTCCCTCTCCTCTCCTCTTCCCTCTCCTCTTCTCTTCTCTCTCCTCTTCTCTCTCCTCTTCCCTCTCCTCTTCTCTCTCCTCTTCTCTCTCCTCTTCCCTCTCCTCTTCTCTTCTCTCTCCTCTTCCCTCTCCTCTTCTCTTCTCTCTCCTCTTCCCTCTCCTCTTCCCTCTCCTCTCCTCTTCCCTCTCCTCTTCTCTTCCCTCTCCTCTCCTCTTCCCTCTCCTCTCCTCTTCCCTCTCCTCTTCTCTTCCCTCTCCTCTTCTCTCTCCTCTTCTCTCTCCTCTTCTCTCTCCTCTTCCCTCTCCTCCGAAAAATTTCACATTTATCATATGTCGAAGAATTTCACGAAAAAAGGATATAGTATATTATGTCGAAAAATGTTATGAAAAAAAGTCATAGTATAGTATGTCGAAAAATTTTATGAAAAAATTCATAGTATAGTATGTCGAAAAATTGTATGAAAAAAGGTCATAGTATAGTATTTCGTAAAAATTTATGAAAAAAAGTCATAATATAGTATGTTGAAAAATGTTATGAAAAAAGTCATAGTATAGTATGTTGAAAAAATTTAATGAAAAAAAGTCATAGTATAGTATGTCGAAAGATTTCATCAAAAAAAGTCATAATGTAGTATGTCGAAAACTTTTATGAAAAAAAGTCATAGTATAGTATGTCGAAAAAATGTATGAAAAAAAGTCATACTATAGTATGTCGAAAAATTTCATCAAAAAAAGTCATAGTGTAGTATGTGGAAAAATTTTATGAAAAAGTCAGAGTATAGTATGTCGAAAAAGTTTATGAAAAAAAGTCATAGTGTAATAACGAAAAATGTTATGAAAAAAAGTCATAGTGTAGTATTTCGTAAAATTTTATGAAAAAAAGTCATAGTGTAGTATGTCGAAAGATTTCATCAAAAAAAGTCATAGTGTAGTATGTCGAAAACTTTTATGAAAAAAAGTCATAGTATAGTATGTCGAAAAATTTTATGAAAAAAAGTCATAGTATAGTATGTCGAAAAATTGTATGAAAAAAAGTCATAGTATAGTATGTCGAAAAATGTTATGAAAAAAAGTCATAGTATAGTATGTCGAAAAATGTTATGAAAAAAAGTCATAGTATAGTATGTCGAAACATTTTATGAAAAAATGTCATAGTATAGTATGTCGAAAAATTGTATGAAAAAAAGTCATACTATAGTATGTCGAAAAATTTCATCAAAAAAAGTCAGTGTAGTATGTGGAAAAATTTTATGAAAAAGTCAGAGTATAGTATGTCGAAAGATTTTATGAAAAAAAGTCATAGTATAGTATGTCGAAAAATTTTATGACAAAAAGTCATAGTATAGTATCTCGAAAAATGTTATGAAAAAAAGTCATAGTATAGTATGTCGAAACATTTTATGAAAAAAAGTCATAGTATAGTATGTCGAAAAATGTTATGAAAAAAAGTCATAGTATAGTATGTCGAAAAATGTTATGAAAAAAAGTCATAGTATAGTATGTCGAAAGATTTCATAAAAAAGTCAGTGTAGTATGTCGAAAAATTTCATCAAAAAAAGTTATAGTATAGTATTTCGAAAAATGTTTTGAAAAAAAGTCATAGTATAGTATTTTGTAAAATGTTATGAAAAAAAGTCATAGTATAGTATTTCGTAAAATTTTATGAAAAAATGTCATAGTATAGAATGTCGAAAAAATGTATGAAAAAAAGTCATAGTACAGTATGTCGAAAAATTTTATGAAAAAAAGTCATAGTATACTATGTCGATAAATTTCATCAAAAAAAGTCATAGTATAGTATGTCGAAAAAATGTATGAAAAAAAGTCATAGTATACTATGTCGATAAATTTCATCAAAAAAAGTCATAGTATAGTATGTCGAAAAAATGTATGAAAAAAAGTCATAGTATAGTATGTCGAAAAAATGTATGAAAAAAAGTCATAGTATAGTATGTCGAAAAATTTCATGAAAAAAAGTCATGGTATAGTATGTTTAAAAATGTCATCACAAAAAGTCATGGTATAGTATGGCGTAAAATTTTATGAAAAAAGGTCATAGTATAGTATGTCGAGAAATTTATGAAAAAAAGTCATAGTATAGTATGTCGAAACATTTCATCAAAAAAAGTCATAGTATAGTATGTTTAAAAATTTCATCAAAAAAAGTCATAGTATACTATGTCGATAAATTTCATCAAAAAAAGTCATAGTATAGTATGTCAAAAAAATGTATGAAAAAAAGTCATAGTATAGTATGTCGAAAAATTTCATCAAAAAAAGTCATAGTATAGTATGTTTAAAAATGTCATCACAAAAAGTCATGGTATAGTATGTCGTAAAATTTTATGAAAAAAAGTCATAGTATAGTATGTCGAGAAATTTATGAAAAAAAGTCATAGTATAGTATGTCGAAAAAAATTTATGAAAAAAAGTCATAGTATAGTATGTCGAAAAATGTTATGAAAAAAAGTCATAGTATAGTATGTCGAAAAATTGTATGAAAAAAAGTCATACTATAGTATGTCGAAAAATTTCATCAAAAAAAGTCATAGTGTAGTATGTGGAAAAATTTTATGAAAAAGTCAGAGTATAGTATGTCGAAAGATTTTATGAAAAAAAGTCATAGTATAGTATGTCGAAAAATTTTATGACAAAAAGTCATAGTATAGTATGTCGAAAAATGTTATGAAAAAAAGTCATAGTATAGTATGTCGAAACATTTTATGAAAAAAAGTCATAGTATAGTATGTCGAAAAATGTTATGAAAAAAAGTCATAGTATAGTATGTCGAAAAATGTTATGAAAAAAAGTCATAGTATAGTATGTCGAAACATTTTATGAAAAAAAGTCATAGTATAGTATGTCGAAAAATGTTATGAAAAAAAGTCATAGTATAGTATGTCGAAAGATTTCATCAAAAAAAGTCAGTGTAGTATGTCGAAAAATTTCATCAAAAAAAGTCATAGTATAGTATTTCGAAAAATGTTTTGAAAAAAAGTCATAGTATAGTATTTTGTAAAATGTTATGAAAAAAAGTCATAGTATAGTATTTTGTAAAATGTTATGAAAAAAAGTCATAGTATAGTATTTCGTAAAATTTTATGAAAAAAAGTCAGTATAGTATGTTGAAAAATGTTATGAAAAAAAGTCATAGTATAGTATTTCATAAAATGTTATGAAAAAAAGTCATAGTATAGTATTTCGTAAAATTTTATGAAAAAATGTCATAGTATAGTATGTCGAAAAATTTCATCAAAAAAAGTCATAGTATAGTATGTCGAAAAAATGTATGAAAAAAAGTCATAGTATACTATGTCGATAAATTTCATCAAAAAAAGTCATAGTATAGTATGTCGAAAAAATGTATGAAAAAAGTCATAGTATAGTATGTCGAAAAATTTCATCAAAAAAAGTCATAGTATAGTATGTTTAAAAATTTCATCAAAAAAAGTCATAGTATACTATGTCGATAAATTTCATCAAAAAAAAAGTCATAGTATAGTATGTCAAAAAAATGTATGAAAAAAAGTCATAGTATAGTATGTCGAAAAATTTCATCAAAAAAAGTCATAGTATAGTATGTTTAAAAATGTCATCACAAAAAGTCATGGTATAGTATGTCGTAAAATTTTATGAAAAAAAGTCATAGTATAGTATGTCGAGAAATTTATGAAAAAAAGTCATAGTATAGTATGTCGAAAAAAATTTATGAAAAAAAGTCATAGTATAGTATGTCGAAAAATGTTATGAAAAAAAGTCATAGTATAGTATGTCGAAAAATTGTATGAAAAAAAGTCATACTATAGTATGTCGAAAAATTTCATCAAAAAAAGTCATAGTGTAGTATGTCGAAAGATTTTATGAAAAAAAGTCATAGTATAGTATGTCGAAAAATGTTATGACAAAAAGTCATAGTATAGTATGTCGAAAAATGTTATGAAAAAAAGTCATAGTATAGTATGTCGAAACATTTTATCAAAAAAAGCCATAGTATAGTATGTCGAAAAATGTTATGAAAAAAAGTCATAGTATAGTATGTCGAAAGATTTCATCAAAAATAGTCAGTGTAGTATGTCGAAAAATTTCATCAAAAAAAGTCATAGTATAGTATTTCGAAAAATGTTTTGAAAAAAAGTCATAGTATAGTATTTTGTAAAATGTTATGAAAAAAAGTCATAGTATAGTATTTCGTAAAATTTTATGAAAAAAAGTCAGTATAGTATGTTGAAAAATGTTATGAAAAAAAGTCATAGTATAGTATTTCATAAAATGTTATGAAAAAAAGTCATAGTATAGTATTTCGTAAAATTTTATGAAAAAATGTCATAGTCTAGTATGTCGAAAAAATTTTATGAAAAAAAGTCATAGTATAGAATGTCGAAAAAATGTATGAAAAAAAGTCATAGTACAGTATGTCGAAAAATTTCATCAAAAAAAGTCATAGTATAGTATGTCGATAAATTTCATCAAAAAAAGTCATAGTATAGTATGTCGAAAAAATGTATGAAAAAAAGTCATAATATAGTATGTTGAAAAATGTTATGAAAAAAAGTCATAGTATAGTATGTTGAAAGATTTCATCAAAAAAAATCATAGTATAGAATGTTGAAAAAATTTAATGAAAAAAAGTCATAGTATAGTATGTCGAAAGATTTCATCAAAAAAAGTCATAATGTAGTATGTCGAAAACTTTTATGAAAAAAAGTCATAGTATAGTATGTCGAAAAATTTTATGAAAAAAAGTCATAGTATAGTATGTTGAAAAAATGTATGAAAAAAAGTCATACTATAGTATGTCGAAAAATTTCATCAAAAAAAGTCATAGTGTAGTATGTGGAAAAATTTTATGAAAAAGTCAGAGTATAGTATGTCGAAAAAGTTTATGAAAAAAAGTCATAGTTTAATAACGAAAAATGTTATGAAAAAAAGTCATAGTGTAGTATTTCGTAAAATTTTATGAAAAAAAGTCATAGTGTAGTATGTCGAAAGATTTATGAAAAAAAGTCATAGTATAGTATGTCGAAAAATTTATGAAAAAAAAGTCATAGTATTGTATGTCGAAAAATTTTATGAAAAAAGTAATAGTATAGTATGTCGAAAAATGTTATGAAAGAAAGTCATAGTATAGTATGTCGAAAAATTGTATGAAAAAAAATCATAGTATAGTATGTCGAAAAATTTTATTAAAAAAGTCATAGTATATTATGTCGAAAAATTTTATGAAAAAAGTCAGTCAATTATGTCGAAAAATTTGGATAAAAAAAGTCATATTACAGAATGTAGAAACATTTCATGGAAAAAAGTCATGGTATAGTATGTCGAAAAATTGTAATAAAAAAAGTCATAGTATAGTATGTCGAAAATTTTATCAAAAAAAGTCATAGTATAGTATGTCGAAAAATTTTATGAAAAAAAGTCATAGTATAGTATGTCGAAAAATTTATGAAAAAAAGTCATAGTATAGTATGTCGAAAAATTTATGAAAAAAAGTCATAGTATAGTATGTCGAAAAATGTTATGAAAAAAAGTCATAGTATAGTATGTCGAAAAATGTTATGAAAAATAGTCATAGTATAGTATGTCGAAAAATTTTATGAAAAAAAGTCATAGTATAGTATGTCGAAAAATGTTATGAAAAAAAGTAATACCATAATATGTCGAATAACTTTATGAAAAAAAGTCGTAGTATAGTATGTCGAAAAATTTCATGAAAAAAAGTCATAGTATAGTATGTCGAAAAATTTTATGAAAAAAAGTCATAGTATAGTATGTCGAAAAATTTTATGAAAAAAAGTCATAGTATAGTATGACGAAAAATTTATGAAAAAAAGTCATAGTATAGTATGTCGAAAAATTTTATGAAAAAAAGTCATAGTATAGTATGTCGAAAAATTTTATGAAAAAAAGTCATAGTATAGTATGTCGAAAAATTTTATGAAAAAAAGTCATAGTATAGTATGTCGAAAAATTTATGAAAAAAAGTCATAGTATAGTATGTCGAAAAATTTTATGAAAAAAGTCAGAGTATAGTATGTCGAAACATTTTATGAAAAAAAGTCATAGTATAGTATGTCGAAAAATTTTATGAAAAAAAGTCATAGTATAGTATGTCGAAAAATGTTATGAAAAAAAGTCATAGTATAGTATGTCGAAACATTTTATGAAAAAAAGTCATAGTATAGTATGTCGAAAAATGTTATGAAAAAAAGTCATAGTATAGTATGTCGAAAAATTTTATGACAAAAAGTCAGTGTAGTATGTCGAAAAATTTCATCAAAAAAAGTCATAGTATAGTATTTCGAAAAATGTTTTGAAAAAAAGTCATAGTATAGTATTTTGTAAAATGTTATGAAAAAAAGTCATAGTATAGTATTTCGTAAAATTTTATGAAAAAAAGTCATAGTATAGTATGTTGAAAAATGTTATGAAAAAAAGTCATAGTATAGTATTTCGTAAAATGTTATGAAAAAAAGTCATAGTATAGTATTTCGTAAAATTTTATGAAAAAAAGTCATAGTATAGTATGTCGAAAAAAATTTATGAAAAAAAGTCATAGTATAGTATGTCGAAAAATGTTATGAAAAAAAGTCATAGTATAGTATGTCGAAAAATTGTATGAAAAAAAGTCATACTATAGTATGTCGAAAAATTTCATCAAAAAAGTCATAGTATGGTATGTCGAAAAATTTCATGAAAAAAAGTCATAGTATAGTATGTCGAAAAATTTTATGAAAAAAAGTCATAGTATAGTATGTCGAAAAATGTTATGACAAAAAGTCATAGTATAGTATGTCGAAAAATGTTATGAAAAAAAGTCATAGTATAGTATGTCGAAACATTTTATGAAAAAAAGTCATAGTATAGTATGTCGAAAAATGTTATGAAAAAAAGTCATAGTATAGTATGTCGAAAAATTTCATGAAAAAAAGTCATAGTATAGTATGTCGAAAAATTTATGAAAAAAAGTCATAGTATAGTATGTCGAAAAATGTTCATGAAAAAAAGTCATAGTATAGTATGTCGAAAATGTTATGAAAAAAAGTCATAGTATAGTATGTCGAAAAATTTTATGAAAAAAAGTCAAGTATAGTATGTCGAAAAATTTCATTAAAAAAAGTCATAGTATAGTATGTCGAAAAATGTTATGAAAAAAGTCATAGTATAGTATGTCGAAAAATTTCATGAAAAAAAGTCATAGTATAGTATGTCGAAAAATTTCATGAAAAAAAGTCATAGTATAGTATGTCGAAAAATTTCATGAAAAAAAGTCATAGTATAGTATGTCAAAAATCTTCCTGAAAAAAAGTCATAGTATAGTATGTCGAAAAATGTTATGAAAAAAAGTCATACTATAGTATGTCGAAAAATGTTATGAAAAAAAGTCATAGTATAGTATGTTGAAAAATTTTGTGAAAAAATTTCATAGTATAGTATGTCGAAAAATGTATGAAAAAAAGTCATAGTATAGTATGTCGACAAATTTAGTGAAAAAAAGTCATAGTACAATATGTCAAAAAAAAATTCCTGAAAAAAAGTCATAGTATAGTATGTCAATTTTTAGTGAAAAAAAGTCATAGTATAGTATGTCGAAATTTTTTGCGAAAAAAGTCATATTATAGTATGTCGAAATTTTAAAAAAAAAAAAGTCATAGTATAGTATGTCGAAATTTTTTTAAAAAAAAAGTAATAATATAGTATGTCGAAATTTTTGAAAAAAAAAAGTCATAGTATAGTATGTCGAAATTTTTTGCGAAAAAAAGTCATAGTATAGTATGTCGAAATTTTTTCGAAAAAAAAGTCATAGTATAGTATGTCGAAATTTTTAGCGAAAAAAAGTCATAGTATAGTATATCGAAATTTTTTCCCAAAAAAAGTCATAGTATAGTATGTCGCAATTTTTAGCGAAAAAAAGACATAGTATAGTATGTCGAATTTTTTTCCAAAAAAAAGTAATAGTATAGTATGTCGAAATTTTTTCCAAAAAAAAGTCATAGTATAGTATGTCGAAATTTTTTCCAAAAAAAAGTCATAGTATAGTATGTCGAAAAATTTAATGAAAAAAAAGTCATAGTATAGTATGTCGAAATTTTTTGAAAAAAAAGTCATAGTATAGTATGTCGAAATTTTTTTGAAAAAAAAAGTCATAGTATAGTATGTCGAAATCTTTTCAGAAAAAAAGTCATAGTATAGTATGTCGAATTTTTTTCCCAAAAAAAGTCATAGTATAGTATTTCGAAAAAATGTATGAAAAAAAGTCATAGTATAGTATGTCAATTTTTAGTGAAAAAAAGTCATAGTATAGTATGTCGAAATTTTTAGCGAAAAAAAGTCATAGAATAGTACGTCGAAATTTTTTCCAAAAAAAAGTCATAGTATAGTATGTCGAAATCTTTTGAGAAAAAAAGTCATAGTATAGTATGTCGAAATTTTTTCCAAAAAAAAGTCATAGTATAGTATGTCGAAATTTTTTGCGAAAAAAAGTCATAGTATAGTATGTCGAAATTTAAAAAAAAAAAAAGTCATGGTATAGTATGTCGAAATTTTTTTTTAAAAAAAGTAATAATATAGTATGTCGAAATTTTTGAAAAAAAAAGTCATAGTATAGTATGTCGAATTTTTTTGCGAAAAAAAGTCATAGTATAGTATGTCGAATTTTTTTCCCAAAAAAAGTCATAGTATAGTATGTCGAAAAAATGTATGAAAAAAAGTCATAGTATAGTATGTCAATTTTTAGTGAAAAAAAGTCATAGTATAGTATGTCGAAATTTTTTGCGAAAAAAGTCATATTATAGTATGTCGAAATTTAAAAAAAAAAAAAGTCATAGTATAGTATGTCGAAATTTTTTTAAAAAAAAAGTAATAATATAGTATGTCGAAATTTTTGAAAAAAAAAAAAGTCATAGTATAGTATGTCGAAATTTTTAGCGAAAAAAAGTCATAGTATAGTATGTCGAAATTTTTTCCCAAAAAAAGTCATAGTATAGTATGTCGAAATTTTTGCGATAAAAAGTCAGTATAGTATGTCGAAATTTAAAAAAAAAAAAAGTCATAGTACAGTATGTCGAAATTTTTTTTTAAAAAAAGTAATAATATAGTATGTCGAAATTTTTGAAAAAAAAAAGTCATAATATAGTATTTTGAAATTTTTTCCAAAAAAAAGTCATGGTATAGTATGTCGAAATTTTTTCCAAAAAAAAGTCATAGTATAGTATGTCGAAAGATGTTATGGAAAAAAGGCATAGAATAGTATGTCGGAAAAATTTATAAAAAAAAGTCATAGTATAGTATGTGGAAAAATGTTATGAAAAAAAGTCATAGTACAGTATGTCGAAAAAATGTATGAAAAAAAAACCATAGTATACTATGTCCAAAAATTTGATGAAAAAAAGTCATAGTATAGTATGTCGATAAATTTCACGAAAAAAAGTCATAGTATAGTATGTCGAAAAATTTAATGAAAAAAAAGTCATAGTATAGTATGTCGAAATTTTTTGAAAAAAAAGTCATAGTATAGTATGTCGAAATTTTTTTGAAAAAAAAAGTCATAGTATAGTATGTCGAAATCTTTTCAGAAAAAAAGTCATAGTATAGTATGTCGAATTTTTTTCCCAAAAATAGTCATAGTATAGTATGTCGAAAAAATGTATGAAAAAAAGTCATAGTATAGTATGTCAATTTTTAGTGAAAAAAAGTCATAGTATAGTATGTCGAAATTTTTAGCGAAAAAAAGTCATAGTATAGTATGTCGAAATTTTTTCCAAAAAAAAGTCATAGTATAGTATGTCGAAATTTTTTCCAAAAAAAAATCATAGTATAGTATGTCGAAAAATTTCATCAAAAAAAGTCATACTATAGTATGTTTAAAAATGTCATCACAAAAAGTCATGGTATAGTATGTCGTAAAATTTTATGAAAAAGTCATAGTATAGTATGTCGAAAAATGTATGAAAAAAAGTCATAGTATAGTATATCGAAAAATATATATGAAAAAAAGTCATAGTATAGTATGTCGAAAAAATGTATGAAAAAAAGTCATAGTATAGTATGTGGAAAAATGTTATGAAAAAAAGTCATAGTACAGTATGTTGAAAAAATGTATGAAAAAAAAATCATAGTACACTATGTCCAAAAGTTTGATGAAAAAAAGTCATAGTATAGTATGTCGAAAAATTTCATGAAAAAAAGTCATAGTATAGTGTGTCGAAAGATTTTATGAAAAAAAGTCATAGTATAGTATGTCGAAAAATTTTATGAAAAAAAGTCATAGTATAGTATGTCGATAAATTTCACGAAAAAAAGTCATAGTATAGTATGTCGAAAAATTTTATGAAAAAAAGTCATAGTATAGTATGTCGATAAATTTCACGAAAAAAAGTCATAGTATAGTATGTTGAAAAATTTCATGAAAAAAAGTCATAGTATAGTATGTCGAAATTTTTTGAAAAAAAAGTCATAGTATAGTATGTCGAAATTTTTTGAAAAAAAAGGTCATAGTAGAGTATGCCGAAATTTTTTCCCAAAAAAAGTCATAGTATAGTATGTCGAAATTTTTTGAAAAAAAAAGTCATAGTATAGTATGTCGAAATTTTTTGAAAAAAAAAGTCATAGTATAGTATGTCGAAATCTTTTGAGAAAAAAAGTCAAAGTATAGTATGTCGAAATTTTTTCCCAAAAAAAGTCATAGTATAGTATGTCGAAATTCTTTTTTTAAAAAAAGTAATAATATAGTATGTCGAAATTTTTGAAAAAAAAAAGTCATGATATAGTATGTCGAAAAAATGTATGAAAAAAAGTCATAGTATAGTATGTCAATTTTTAGTGAAAAAAAGTCATAGTATAGTATGTCGAAATTTTTAGCGAAAAAAAGTCATAGTATAGTATGTCGAAATTTTTTCCAAAAAAAAGTCATAATATAGTATGTCGAAATTTTTTCCAAAAAAAAATCATAGTATAGTATGTCGAAAAATTTCATCAAAAAAAGTCATACTATAGTATGTTTAAAAATGTCATCACAAAAAGTCATGGTATAGTATGTCGTAAAATTTTATGAAAAAGTCATAGTATAGTATGTCGAAAAATGTATGAAAAAAAGTCATAGTATAGTATATCGAAAAATATATATGAAAAAAAGTCATAGTATAGTATGTCGAAAAAATGTATGAAAAAAAGTCATAGTATAGTATGTGGAAAAATGTTATGAAAAAAAGTCATAGTACAGTATGTTGAAAAAATGTATGAAAAAAAAATCATAGTACACTATGTCCAAAAGTTTGATGAAAAAAAGTCATAGTATAGTATGTCGAAAAATTTCATGAAAAAAAGTCATAGTATAGTGTGTCGAAAGATTTTATGAAAAAAAGTCATAGTATAGTATGTCGAAAAATTTTATGAAAAAAAGTCATAGTATAGTATGTCGATAAATTTCACGAAAAAAAGTCATAGTATAGTATGTCGAAAAATTTTATGAAAAAAAGTCATAGTATAGTATGCCGAAATTTTTTCCCAAAAAAAGTAATAGTATAGTATGTCGAAATTTTTTGAAAAAAAAAGTCATAGTATAGTATGTCGAAATTTTTTGAAAAAAAAAGTCATAGTATAGTATGTCGAAATCTTTTGAGAAAAAAAGTCAAAGTATAGTATGTCGAAATTTTTTCCCAAAAAAAGTCATAGTATAGTATGTCGAAATTTTTTTTTAAAAAAAGTAATAATATAGTATGTCGAAATTTTTGAAAAAAAAAAGTCATGATATAGTATGTCGAATTTTTTTCCCAAAAAAAGTCATAGTATAGTATGTCGAAAAAATGTATGAAAAAAAGTCATAGTATAGTATGTCAATTTTTAGTGAAAAAAAGTCATAGTATATTATGTCGAAATTTTTAGCGAAAAAAAGTCATAGTATAGTATGTCGAAATTTTTTCCAAAAAAAAGTCATAGTATAGTATATCGAAATTTTTTCCAAAAAAAAGTCATAGTATAGTATGTCGAAAAATTTCATCAAAAAAAGTCATACTATAGTATGTTTAAAAATATCATCACAAAAAGTCATGGTATAGTATGTCGTAAAATTTCACGAAAAAAAGTCATAGTATAGTATGTCGAAAAGTTTGATGAAAAAAAGTCATAGTATAGTATGTCGAAAAATTTCATGAAAAAGTCATAGTACAGTATGCTGAAAAATTTTATGAGAAAAAGTCATAGTATAGTATATAGAAAAATTTCATGAAAAAAAGTCATAGTATAGTGTGTCGAAAGATTTTATGAAAAAAAGTCATAGTATAGTATGTCGAAAAATTTTATGAAAAAAAGTCATAGTATAGTATGTCGATAAATTTCACGAAAAAAAGTCATAGTATAGTATGTCGAAAAATTTTATGAAAAAAAGTCATAGTAGTATGTCGATAGTCGAATAAAGTCATAGTATAGTATGTCGAAAGTTTTGAAAAAAAAGTCATAGTATAGTATGCCGAAATTTTTGAGAAAAAAAGTCATAGTATAGTATGCGAAAATTTTATGAAAAAAAAGTCAGTATAGTATGTTGAAAATTTGTAGAAAAAAAAGTCATAGTATAGTATGTTGAAAATTTTAGAAAAAAAAGTCATAGTATAGTATGTCGAAATTTTTTTGAAAAAAAAGTCATAGTATAGTATGTCGAAAATTTTATGAAAAAAGTTATAGTATAGTATGTCGAAAAATTTCATGAAAAAAAGTCATAGTATAGTATGTCGAAAATTTTCGAAAAAAAAGTCATAGTATAGTATGTCGAAATTTTTTGAAAAAAAAGTCATAGTATAGTATGTCGAATTTTTTGAAAAAAAAGTCATAGTATAGTATGTCGAAATTTTTGAAAAAAAAGGTCATAGTCATAGTATAGTATGTCGAAATCTTTTGCGAAAAAAAGTCATAGTATAGTATGTCGAAATTTTTCCCAAAAAAAGTCATAGTATAGTATGTCGAAATTTTTTGAAAAAAAGTCATAGTATAGTATGTCGAAATTTTTTGAAAAGATAAGTCATAGTATAGTATGTCGAAATTTTTGCGAAAAAAAGTAATAGTATAGTATGTCGAAATTTTTTCGAAAAAAAGTCATAGTATAGTATGTCGAAGTTTTTGCGAAAAAAAGTCATAGTATAGTATGTCGATATTTTTTGTGAAAAAAAAGTCATAGTATAGTATGTCGAAATTTTTTAGAGAAAAAAAGTCATAGTATAGTATGTCGAAAAATTTTAATGAAAAAAGCGTCATAGTATAGGTATGTCGAAATTTTTCGTAAAAAAGTCATAGTATAGTATGTCGAATTTTTTTGAGAAAAAAAGTCATAGTATAGTATGTCGAAATTTTTTGCGAAAAAAAGTCATAGTATAGTATGTCGAAATTTTTTCAAAAAAAAGTAATAGTATAGTATGTCGAAATTTTTTGAAAAAAAAGTCATAGTATAGTATGTCGAAATTTTTGAAAAAAAAAGTCATAGTATAGTATGTCGAAATCTTTTGAGAAAAAAAGTCAAAGTATAGTATGTCGAAATTTTTTCCCAAAAAAAGTCATAGTATAGTATGTCGAAATTTTTTTTTAAAAAAAGTAATAATATAGTATGTCGAAATTTTTGAAAAAAAAAAGTCATGATATAGTATGTCGAATTTTTTTCCCAAAAAAAGTCATAGTATAGTATGTCGAAAAAATGTATGAAAAAAAGTCATAGTATAGTATGTCAATTTTTAGTGAAAAAAAGTCATAGTATATTATGTCGAAATTTTTAGCGAAAAAAAGTCATAGTATAGTATGTCGAAATTTTTTCCAAAAAAAAGTCATAGTATAGTATATCGAAATTTTTTCCAAAAAAAAGTCATAGTATAGTATGTCGAAAAATTTCATCAAAAAAAGTCATACTATAGTATGTTTAAAAATATCATCACAAAAAGTCATGGTATAGTATGTCGTAAAATTTCACGAAAAAAAGTCATAGTATAGTATGTCGAAAAGTTTGATGAAAAAAAGTCATAGTATAGTATGTCGAAAAATTTCATGAAAAAGTCATAGTACAGTATGCTGAAAAATTTTATGAGAAAAAGTCATAGTATAGTATATAGAAAAATTTCATGAAAAAAAGTCATAGTATAGTGTGTCGAAAGATTTTATGAAAAAAAGTCATAGTATAGTATGTCGAAAAATTTTATGAAAAAAAGTCATAGTATAGTATGTCGATAAATTTCACGAAAAAAAGTCATAGTATAGTATGTCGAAAAATTTTATGAAAAAAAGTCATAGTATAGTATGTCGATAAATTTCACGAAAAAAAGTCATAGTATAGTATGTCGAAATTTTTTGAAAAAAAAGGTCATAGTATAGTATGCCGAAATTTTTAGCGAAAAAAAGTCATAGTATAGTATGTCGAAATCTTTTGGGAAAAAAAGTAATAGTATAGTATGTCGAAATTTTTTCCCAAAAAAAGTCATAGTATAGTATGTCGAAGTTTTTGCGAAAAAAAGTCATAGTACAGTATGTCGATATTTTTTGTGAAAAAAAAGTCATAGTATAGTATGTCGAAATTTATTTAAAAAAAAAGTCGTAGTATAGTATGTCGAAAATTTAATGAAAAAAGCGTCTTAGTATGGTATGTCGAAATATTTTGCGTAAAAAAGTCATAGTATAGTATGTCGAATTTTTTTGAGAAAAAAATTCATAGTATAGTATATTGAAATTTTTTGCGAAAAAAGTCATAGTATAGCATGTCGTAATTTTTTCCCAAAAAAAGTCATAGTATAGTATGTCGAAATTTTTAGCGAAAAAAAGTCATAGTATAGTATGTCGAAATTCTTCCCAAAAAAAGTCATAGTATAATATGTCGAAATTTTTTGCGAAAAAGTCATAGTATAGTATGTCGAAATTTTTTTTAAAAAAAAGTCATAGTATAGTATGTCGAAATTTTTTTTAAAAAAAGTAATAATTTAGTATGTCGAAATTTAAAAAAAAAAAAAGTCATAGTATAGTATGTCGAAATTTTTTCCAAAAAAAAGTCATAGTATAGTATGTCAAAATTTTTAGCGAAAAAAAGTCATAGTATAGTATGTCGAAATTTTTTCCCAAAAAAAGTCATAGTATAGTATGTCGAAATTTTTAGCGAAAAAAAGTCATAGTATAGTATGTCGAAATTTTTAGCGAAAAAAAGTCATAGTATAGTATGTCGAAATTTTTTCCAAAAAAAAGTCATAGTATAGTATGTCGAAATTTTTTCCAAAAAAAAGTCATAGTATAGTATGTCGAAATTTTTTTCAAAAAAAAGTCATAGTATAGTATGTCGAAATTTTTTGAAAAAAAAAGTCATAGTATAGTATGTCGAAATCTTTTGAGAAAAAAAGTCAAAGTATAGTATGTCGAAATTTTTTCCCAAAAAAAGTCATAGTATAGTATGTCGAAATTTTTTTTTAAAAAAAGTAATAATATAGTATGTCGAAATTTTTGAAAAAAAAAAGTCATGATATAGTATGTCGAAAAAATTTATGAAAAAAAGTCATAGTATAGTATGTCAATTTTTAGTGAAAAAAAGTCATAGTATAGTATGTCGAAATTTTTAGCGAAAAAAAAGTCATAGTATAGTATGTCGAAATTTTTTCCAAAAAAAAGTCATAGTATAGTATGTCGAAATTTTTTCCAAAAAAAAATCATAGTATAGTATGTCGAAAAATTTCATCAAAAAAAGTCATACTATAGTATGTTTAAAAATGTCATCACAAAAAGTCATGGTATAGTATGTCGTAAAATTTTATGAAAAAGTCATAGTATAGTATGTCGAAAAATGTATGAAAAAAAGTCATAGTATAGTATATCGAAAAATATATATGAAAAAAAGTCATAGTATAGTATGTCGAAAAAATGTATGAAAAAAAGTCATAGTATAGTATGTGGAAAAATGTTATGAAAAAAAGTCATAGTACAGTATGTTGAAAAAATGTATGAAAAAAAAATCATAGTACACTATGTCCAAAAGTTTGATGAAAAAAAGTCATAGTATAGTATGTCGAAAAATTTCATGAAAAAAAGTCATAGTATAGTGTGTCGAAAGATTTTATGAAAAAAAGTCATAGTATAGTATGTCGAAAAATTTTATGAAAAAAAGTCATAGTATAGTATGTCGATAAATTTCACGAAAAAAAGTCATAGTATAGTATGTCGAAAAATTTTATGAAAAAAAGTCATAGTATAGTATGCCGAAATTTTTTTCCCAAAAAAAGTCATAGTATAGTATGTCGAAATTTTTTGAAAAAAAAAGTCATAGTATAGTATGTCGAAATTTTTTGAAAAAAAAAGTCATAGTATAGTATGTCGAAAACTTTTGAGAAAAAAAGTCAAAGTATAGTATGTCGAAATTTTTTCCCAAAAAAAGTCATAGTATAGTATGTCGAAATTTTTTTTAAAAAAAAGTAATAATATAGTATGTCGAAATTTTTGAAAAAAAAAAGTCATGATATAGTATGTCGAATTTTTTTCCCAAAAAAAGTCATAGTATAGTATGTCGAAAAAATGTATGAAAAAAAGTCATAGTATAGTATGTCAATTTTTAGTGAAAAAAAGTCATAGTATATTATGTCGAAATTTTTAGCGAAAAAAAGTCATAGTATAGTATGTCGAAATTTTTTCCAAAAAAAAGTCATAGTATAGTATATCGAAATTTTTTCCAAAAAAAAGTCATAGTATAGTATGTCGAAAAATTTCATCAAAAATAGTCATACTATAGTATGTTTAAAAATATCATCACAAAAAGTCATGGTATAGTATGTCGTAAAATTTCACGAAAAAAAGTCATAGTATAGTATGTCGAAAAGTTTGATGAAAAAAAGTCATAGTATAGTATGTCGAAAAATTTCATGAAAAAGTCATAGTACAGTATGCTGAAAAATTTTATGAGAAAAAGTCATAGTATAGTATATGGAAAAATTTCATGAAAAAAAGTCATAGTATAGTGTGTCGAAAGATTTTACGAAAAAAAGTCATAGTATAGTATGTCGAAAAATTTTATGAAAAAAAGTCATAGTATAGTATGTCGATAAATTTCACGAAAAAAAGTCATAGTATAGTATGTCGAAAAATTTAATGAAAAAAAGTCATAGTATAGTATGTCGATAAATTTCACGAAAAAAAGTCATAGTATAGTATGTCGAAATTTTTTGAAAAAAAAGGTCATAGTATAGTATGCCGAAATTTTTAGCGAAAAAAAGTCATAGTATAGTATGTCGAAATTTTTAGCGAAAAAAAGTCATAGTATAGTATGTCGAAATTTAAAAAAAAAAAAAGTCATAGTATAGTATGTCGAAATTTTTTTTTAAAAAAAGTCATAGTATAGTATGTCGAAATTTTTAGAGAAAAAAAGTCATAATATAGTATGTCGAAAAATTTTATGAAAAAAAGTCATAGTATAGTATGTCGATAAATTTCACGAAAAAGTCATAGTATAGTATGTTGAAAAATTTCATGAAAAAAAGTCATAGTATAGTATGTCGAAATTTTTTGAAAAAAAAGTCATAGTATAGTATGTCGAAATTTTTTGAAAAAAAAGGTCATAGTATAGTATGTCGAAATCTTTTGAGAAAAAAAGTCATAGTATAGTATGCCGAAATTTTTTCCCAAAAAAAGTCATAGTATAGTATGTCGAAATTTTTTGAAAAAAAGTCATAGTATAGTATGTCGAAATTTTTTGAAAAGATAAGTCATAGTATAGTATGTCGAAATCTTTTGGGAAAAAAAGTAATAGTATAGTATGTCGAAATTTTTTCCCAAAAAAAGTCATAGTATAGTATGTCGAAGTTTTTTGCGAAAAAAAGTCATAGTACAGTATGTCGATATTTTTTGTGAAAAAAAAGTCATGGTATAGTATGTCGAAATTTATTTAAAAAAAAAGTCGTAGTATAGTATGTCGAAAAATTTAATGAAAAAAGCGTCTTAGTATGGTATGTCGAAATATTTTGCGTAAAAAAGTCATAGTATAGTATGTCGAATTTTTTTGAGAAAAAAAGTCATAGTATAGTATATTGAAATTTTTTGCGAAAAAAGTCATAGTATAGCATGTCGAAATTTTTTCCCAAAAAAAGTCATAGTATAGTATGTCGAAATTTTTAGCGAAAAAAAGTCATAGTATAGTATGTCGAAATTCTTTCCCAAAAAAAGTCATAGTATAATATGTCGAAATTTTTTGCGAAAAAGTCATAGTATAGTATGTCGAAATTTTTTTTAAAAAAAAGTCATAGTATAGTATGTCGAAATTTTTTTTAAAAAAAGTAATAATTTAGTATGTCGAAATTTAAAAAAAAAAAAAGTCATAGTATAGTATGTCGAAATTTTTTCCAAAAAAAAGTCATAGTATAGTATGTCAAAATTTTTAGCGAAAAAAAGTCATAGTATAGTATGTCGAAATTTTTTCCCAAAAAAAGTCATAGTATAGTATGTCGAAATTTTTAGCGAAAAAAAGTCATAGTATAGTATGTCGAAATTTTTAGCGAAAAAAAGTCATTGTATAGTATGTCGAAATTTTTTCCAAAAAAAAGTCATAGTATAGTATGTCGAAATTTTTTCCAAAAAAAAGTCATAGTATAGTATGTCGAAATTTTTTTCAAAAAAAAGTCATAGTATAGTATGTCAATTTTTTGCGGAAATAAGTTATAGTATAGTATGTCGAAATTTTTTGCGAAAAAAAGTCATAGTATAGTATGTCGAAATTTTTTCGAAAAAAAAGTCATAGTATAGTATGTCGAAATTTTTAGCGAAAAAAAGTCATAGTATAGTATGTCGAAATTTTTTCGAAAAAAAAGTCATAGTATAGTATGTCGAAATTTTTAGCGAAAAAAAGTCATAGTATAGTATGTCGAAATTTTTTCCAAAAAAAAGTCATAGTATAGTATGTCGAAATTTTTTGAAAAAAAAAGTCATAGTATAGTATGTCGAATTTTTTGCGAAAAAAAGTCATAGTATAGTATGTCGAAATTTTTTCGAAAAAAAGTCATAGTATAGTATGTCGAAATTTTTTGCATAAAAAAAGTCATAGTATAGTATGTCGAAATTTTTTCCAAAAAAAGTCATAGTATAGTATGTCGAAATTTTTTCGAAAAAAAGTCATATTATAGTATGTCGAAATTTTTAAAAAAAAAAAGTCATAGTATAGTATGTCTAAATTTTTTGCGAAAAAAAGTCATAGTATAGTATGTCGAAATTTTTTGCGAAAAAAAGTCATAGTATAGTATGTCGAAATTTTTTGCGAAAAAAAGTCATAGTATAGTATGTCGAAATTTTTTGCGAAAAAAAGTCATAGTATAGTATGTCGAAATTTTTTCGAAAAAAAAGTCATAGTATAGTATGTCGAAATTTTTAGCGAAAAAAAGTCATAGTATAGTATGTCGAAATTTTTTCGAAAAAAAGTCATAGTATAGTATGTCGAAATTTTTAGCGAAAAAAAGTCATAGTATAGTATGTCGAAATTTTTTCCCAAAAAAAGTCATAGTATAGTATGTCGAAATTTTTAGCGAAAAAAAGTCATAGTATAGTATGTCGAAATTTTTTCCAAAAAAAGTCATAGTATAGTATGTCGAAATTTTTTCCAAAAAAAAGTCATAGTATAGTATGTCGAAATTTTTTCCAAAAAAAGTCATAGTATAGTATGTCGAAATTTTTTGCAAAAAAAATCATAGTACAGTATGTCGAAATTTTTGAAAAAAAAAGTCATAGTATAGTATGTCAAATTTTTTTGCGAAATAAGTCATAGTATAGTATGTCGAAATTTTTTGAGAAAAAAAAGTCATAGTATCGTATGTCGAAATTTTTAGCGGAAAAAAGCCATAGTATAGTATGTCGAAATTTTTTCCAAAAAAAGTCATAGTATAGTATGTCGAAATTTTTAGCGAAAAAAAGTCATATTATAGTATGTCGAAATTTTTTCCCAAAAAAAGTCATAGTATAGTATGTCGAAATTTTTCAAAAAAAAAGTCATAGTATAGTATGTCGAAATTTTTTTGAAAAAAAAGTCATAGTATAGGATGTCGAAATTTTTCAAAAAAAAAGTCATAGTATAGTATGTCGAAATTTTTGAAAAAAAAAAGTAATAATATAGTATGTCGAAATTTTTGAAAAAAAAAAGTCATAGTATAGTATGTCGAAATTTTTGAAAAAAAAAAGTCATAGTATAGTATGTCGAAATTTTTTCCAAAAAAAAGTCATAGTATAGTATGTCGAAATTTTTTGCGAAAAAAAGTCAGTATAGTATGTCGAAATTTTTTCGAAAAAAAAGTCATAGTATAGTATGTCGAAATTTTTTGCGAAAAAAAGTCATAGTATAGTATGTCGAAATTTTTGAAAAAAAAAAGTCATAGTATAGTATGTCGAAATTTTTAGCGAAAAAAAGTCATAGTATAGTATGTCGAAATTTTTTCCAAAAAAAAGTCATAGTATAGTATGTCGAAATTTTTTGAAAAAAAAAGTCATAGTATAGTATGTCAATTTTTTGCGGAAATAAGTCATAGTATAGTATGTTGAAATTTTTTGAGAAAAAAAAGTCATAGTTTAGTATGTCAATTTTTTGCAGAAAAAAGCCATAGTATAGTATGTCGAAATTCTTTCCCAAGAAAGTCATAGTATAGTATGTCGAAATTTTTTGCGAAAAAAAGTCATATTATAGTATGTCGAAATTTTTAAAAAAAAAAAGTCATAGTATAGTATGTCTAAATTTTTTTTAAAAAAAAGTAATAATATAGTATGTCGAAATTTTTTAAAAAAAAAAGTCATAGTATAGTATGTCTAAATTTTTTTTAAAAAAAAGTAATAATATAGTATGTCGAAATTTTTAAAAAAAAAAAGTCATAGTATAGTATGTCGAAATTTTTTCCACAAAAAAGTCATAGTATAGTATGTCGAAATTTTTAGCGAAAAAAAGTCATAGTATAGTATGTCGAAATTTTTTCCAAAAAAAAGTCATAGTATAGTATGTCGAAATTTTTTCCAAAAAAAAGTCATAGTATAGTATGTCGAAATTTTTTCCAAAAAAAGTCATAGTATAGTATGTCGAAATTTTTTCCAAAAAAAAGTCATAGTATAGTATGTCGAAATTTTTTCCAAAAAAAAGTCATAGTATAGTATGTCGAAATTTTTTCCAAAAAAAGTCATAGTATAGTATGTCGAAATTTTTTCCAAAAAAAAGTCATAGTATAGTATGTCGAAATTTTTTTAAAAAAAATCATAGTACAGTATGTCGAAATTTTTTGAAAAAAAGTCATAGTATAGTATGTCAATTTTTTGCGGAAATAAGTCATAGTATAGTATGTTGAAATTTTTTGAGAAAAAAAAGTCATAGTATCGTATGTCGAAATTTTTAAAAAAAAAAGTCATAGTATAGTATGTTGAAATTTTTTTTAAAAAAAGTAATAATATAGTATGTCGAAATTTTTTGCGAAAAAAAAGTCATAGTATAGTATGTCGAAATTTTTTCCAAAAAAAAGTCATAGTATAGTATGTCGAAATTTTTAGCGAAAAAAAGTCATAGTATAGTATGTCGAAATTTTTTCCAAAAAAAAGTCATAGTATAGTATGTCGAATTTTTTCCAAAAAAAAGTCATAGTATAGTATGTCGAAATTTTTTTCAAAAAAAGTCATAGTATAGTATGTCGAAATTTTTTCCAAAAAAAGTCATAGTATAGTATGTCGAAATTTTTTGCAAAAAAAAGTCATAGTATAGTATGTCGAAATTTTTTCCAAAAAAAGTCATAGTATAGTATGTCGAAATTTTTGGCAAAAAAAAGTCATAGTATAGTATGTCGAAATTTTTTTAAAAAAAATCATAGTATAGTATGTCGAAATTTTTTGAAAAAAGTCATAGTATAGTATGTCAAATTTTTGCGGAAATAAGTCCTAGTATAGTATGTTGAAATTTTTTGAGAAAAAAAAGTCATAGTATCGATTCAAATTTTTAAAAAAATA